>JASDQU010200436.1:8484-27696 GCA_032191745.1 Picea mariana
TTTTAAGGAAGCTACTTGGAGAGTATAAATAAGAGGCAAGGCTGTCTCATTTGAATCACACTTGAGAATATTGAATATATATAGGTTTCTGAGGTTTACAAATGATATCTAAGCTGAAATTCTGAGGAAAGTGAAGAAAAGAAGGCCGAAATGCAAGGAAGGATAAATTCTTTTGATGGTGCTTTCTACGGTATGTTATTTTCAGGTCATCTCACCATTTTCGCTATAACTTGTTTTATATAATGATTCAGATCCTGAAATTTCTATTCAAGTGATAAAACATATCCAAGTATCTATGGTTAAAAATTCATCTTGTGGGTCGTTGTAGTTTGGGAGTTACACTCTTTGGAAAATAGGGTTTGTGGTCAGTCCTTAAACTAGTCAAAATCAGGTGTTTCGGGTAAAAACATCATAACTTCTTCATAACAAATAGAAATTCAGTGAGACCAAATGTGTTGGTTAGGGTATAGTTTTTGTTATGTTTTTTTTAGGGTACATTCTTTAGTATTCTTTGTAACAGTTTCAGATCATTTCATCAAATAATTTGTGCGGGGCACGCTCTACAAGGTCGCTCTCTAGAATAAGCCAAAATTCAGCAAGGTATGCCATTTTTGCTATAACTCCTTTTCTAAGAGGTTCCAAGTAGTTCCACTTGGAGGAATTGAATAAAACACACTAAAGAACATTTCATATCAGTTTCAGATATTTATACATTACAGGTTCAAATTTATGATTACTTCAAGTTAGGGTTGTTGACTAATCCAAAACTAGGCATGTGAGACTAAAGAAAAGTTTGATGAAAATGCTAGTCTATTGCTGTTAAAGTTAAGGAAGGTTTGGAGGAATGTGATCAGATACACTAGGTCTATTACAGAGCTACAAATCAGATTTTGATGATGAAATTGATGAGGGATTTTGGTTGAGGTACATGTTGAGTACATGGTTGAGACAGTAGTTGATGAGTTGGGACATACATGAGGTGTATAGTTGATGATGTTGGTACATATTGATGAGTCATAGTTGATGATGTTGGTACATATTGATGAGTAGTTGACACATGATTGGTGCATACTTGGTACATGGTTGGATGCACTTATTTATGGTACAAGTTGATTACAGGATTGTGCATGGTTGATGCACTTGTTTATGATACAAGTTGATTACAGGATTGTGCATGGTTGATGCACTTGTTTATGGTATAGGTTGATTACAGGTTGGTGCATGGTTGAACTCATGAGTTCATCCATATTTGATTGTCATCCAAACACTATTTACTCCATATTTACTTCTTATAAACCATGAGTTCACTATGCACCAACCTGTAATCCATATGGATGAACTTGTAGCACAAGACCAGGGCTATGAGTTTCACTTTAGTTGGTTGTTGATTCTTGTTTCCTTCATTGCTTGGGAGATGTCGGAGGGAGAAACCTTCCCTGAAGTTGAGCCGTCTGAACCACTAGCCACAAGGTTCACTACCCTTTGGTATTTGACGACATGGAATAGCAATGGAAATCCAATGCAGTGTTCTACACCTATTACTTGCAGTTGAAGAGGGCCATTGAATCCTTCCCTCGCATGACAATGAATACACTTCATAGGTTCAAGCCAATAGAAAAGTTTCACGTAGACAGGCACTTCATTTGAATCACTGCGCGTGAAGGCGAACACAAGGAAGAGCTCCAGTCTTATTAAAAAATCACTGAGGAAGATATGGAGGAAATAACCAAGGAATGGCATGTGGAATTCCTTGTACTAGTCGAAAAAACAGAACTCTCTGACGCCAACCTCACCAGAAGTCCTGTAGTCACCCACGAATAGTATGATGGACCCAACAACATCAAGAGGAAGAAGAAGGAAGAAGTATAGGAAATGCATTGTGCATAAGAGGAGACTACACCAGATTCACCTGAAGGGGGAGGAGGTGACGAAGTAGAAAAAGAAGAGGATGAAGGGGAAGAATACAAGCATGAACAAGGTAAAGTAACACCACCTAAGCATCCTCTTATGGAGACAAAGACATCTAAGAAAAGAAAGGTTTCTCCAAAGAAACCCTCAACACGGAAGAATTCATGCACCAATAAACCCCACTTACAGACTGTACTTACGGTGGATGATATTGACCTCATCATCACAGTTGTATTAGATACGTCCGAGGACATTTTGCAGTGAAATGAAGCCAAATAGGATACAATGTATGATAGGATCTAGGTAGAGCTCAAAGGGGTACAACATGCGCCTTATTCGAGCCACACAGTATCTACTACGTCATCGTCATCAAGGGGCATAGAAGTAGGAGATGAGCCTGCCCATCCACGTAGAATAGCAGATGCGACAAAGGCCTGCCCTCTTTGGGTCCAAGAAGAAAAAGAGAAGGCCATAGCGACATTGAAAAAATCAAACGAGGAATCCCTACAGAAACATTGGGTTGTGCAACAAGAGAAAGATGACCTCCAGGTGAAGTTTGCAAAGGACAGAGAGCAGCTCTAGAAAGAAAAAGAACAGTTGCTTGTGGAGTAGATTGGAGTTAAAGAAGTTGTCAATAGATCACTTTTATTTGTGTCGGGCCTGAAACATATGGAAGAGGAAACAACTGAGAGCCAAGTGGAGAAGCTCGCTAAAGCCATTCAACAACTCCAAGCAAGAGTAGCAAAAATGGAATTGCAAGATGTGCCAATCACTCTGCAGGAAGTGCGAGATCAAAGGGAAGAAACTGCTCGGAGCACAGTTGAAAGAATTAAGGAATTGGCCTTAGAATGCAAACAACTCAGTAATCGAAGTCCACAAACCTATGAGTGTCTTGCAGAGGACCCAGAACTAAGGACATTGGAGTCACAGCTCCAGGAAGCCAAGCAACAAGAAGCAACAATATAGGCACAGTTGAAGCTACTGTAAGTGGTCGAGAATATGAAAAGGTCACAAGAAGAGCACACAGTTCAATAGCAGGTCCATGCCAGAGCAAATTCATGAAAGTGACCCAGAAACTTCAGTTGGTATAGGACGAAGCCTGCACACTTTTTGAGGATATCGGGGGACAAGGTGCACAACTGGAACAAGTGGTCACCACAGTGGAACAATGCTTGGAAGAACCTGTCACTGAGAAATTCATTCAGGAGTTCATCGAGTAGGAGGTTCTGAAAAAGTAGCAAGTTGAGGCAGCTCGATCCAAGCTCGAGGCCTTCGAAGAAGAGTTTCCCAAATCAGAGTGACTCAGGATGAGTCACATGTGAGTGTTGGGGACCTATTGGCCCTCGACCAAGATTTGGAGAACCTTGGTCGTGTTTGACCACTTTTGGGCCTTTGACAAGCTATTCGAAGACGGAGCGCCCAGGAGAAGCAGAGATCATGGGATCTCACCCCCTTTTTGCGAGCTTTTTGGGTTTAGGGTTTATGTAACGAGTATGGGATGTCAGACCATGGGTATTACCCATTTTTAGCCCCCTTTTGTAAGTAGCTAGGCATTGTAAGAAGAAGAAGAGAAGAGAATACTTAAGTTGGCTTTGTGCAAGATATGTTAAGTTTGTTAAGTGTGATTAGTTGAAAAGGCTCCATACATGCTATGTGTTGAGAACTTGTAGAGTTAAGTGCAAGTGATTGTAAGAAGGATCTATGCTATAACAAACTAGGGGAAGGAGGATCTGGCAAAGTGTGCACAGATCTCTTGTCCTATGTGGAGTGGGTTTTGAGGCTCTGTGCATGTAAGAAGATTGAAAGAAAAAATAAATAAGGTGAAGAGTTGGTGGATGTAGCCCCACGCTGGGGGTGAACCACGTATATCATGTGTTGTGATTGCTTTGTGTTATTGATGTGATTTATTCTTAGTGTTGAATCTTTATGTATATTAGATGCATCTGATGTAGTATCTTAGTGCTTAATAACAAGAATGAATGCTAGATCGGTTTGATGCTAGGTGATAAATGGTTAGATATGCTTAGATCTTGTTGAATACTGTGATGCTCTGTAATTCAGGTTTTTACCTGTGATGTGAATAAGGGTAAAATACTAAGGAACATTAATTTTTAAGTGCTTTATTAAGTATTGTGATCACAGATCTATGTCCCAGCTAGGTTGTAGACACTTGAGTCCTACAACCCCGCTACCTCTACCTCGGGTGAGACTTCATCTACTTCGTAGGTGTTTCCGAAAGGGTTGGTAGTTAGGGTTTTTTTGGTGTGTTTTTGAAGAGTTGAACCGAAGGTCTGCCCCTATGCCAACAGGAGTCGAATACTAGCTTGAGGAGTAGTTGGAGTTGAACCAGCACAAGAGGAGCTGACAGGAGAAAATATGTCACAAGGAAAATCTGAGCAGCAACCCAGTAATGAGAATCCTGCATGAGTGGAAGTTGCAGCAGTGTGGAAAACTAAGGCCACAAGAGATGAAGAAGATAACTTGGGGGATCGATGTGATTTACCCATTGACAAGGAAGAAGTGCAGCAAGCTAGTCTACAAAAGGAGAGTCAGTCGATGGAGAAGTTGGATGAGTTGGTTGAGGAGATAAGGAAGTTGATGTTGGGATCAACAGAGGAGGTGGTCAACAAGGAGAAGTTGGACAAAAAGAAACATGCAAAAGTAGTAGGGATGTGTAGCAGCAATAATGAAGAAGAGATGTAGAAAAACAACTCTAGGAAAAAGTTTGGGATCCAAGAGGATTTCAACCAAGCTGGAAAGCTCATGATTTTTCGTAACCGTGGAGTATGATATAGGAGCATCACTCCACCTCAGCACATGCCAGTCGATTAACACGTGTAGTGCGCATTCAAGGAATGGAGAGGTGTCACCCTCTCATTTTTCCTTTGAGAATCTAAGGCATGATCAAGACAATTAACGGCGACGGGTTGGAAGAGCCAAGTTGTGCCTTCACACAAGCTGGAGATAAGGTCACCATTAAGTGGTTGATGGAAGGATGGATTTGCATCCGATTTGGAGAAGATTTCCATCATTGTAATTTTCCCATTAGACATACATTTTGAATGGTGATTTGACACCACAAGCTTAGCTTGAAGGGAATCTCATCGAGCCCCTCTTGTATAAATGTTTGTATTGTATGTCCGGTAGAGGCAGCTAGAATTTGATGAAAAAATATTGTAAGCCAAGTTGGGGAGGTTGATGAGAGTCGAGACTCGGTCATAGTCCGGACTCAAACATTTGTAATTTGAAATTCTGCCATTAATATAAAATGACAGTTTTTATTGTTATCAATTTCTGTGTAATGGATATTTTGTGGTGAATGTCATTTATATGCATTTGAGTTGTAGATGAATATTAGAAATTGTTTGCAGGGATAGAGATATAGTTTTCTATCTGTAAGTGTGTTGGATTAAGTCTGGTTCTATAGGTTGAGTGCAAGGAGTGCACAACAGAGGGAAGAAACTCTGTAAACTGATGCAAAGAGTGTGTGTCTAAATTCAGTGGAGTCAGAAGAGAAATTGCAAGGAGGGCATACTAGGATAATTCACAGATTCGGGAGGAAATTTCAAGGTGGTTGGGTACCTTGGAAAGAAATACTGTGTAGGGGGAAACACAGTTCAGAGTTACTGAACACTCTGAAACACTTTTCTAGAAGGGCATAGAGAAAGTATGAGAGCGTGAAATAACAACACGATTGGAAGTGTTGGAATCCTTAAGATAACCCCAAGGTTGTTGAACATTCTAAGGAAGGAAGGGTTTGCAAGAGTGCACCGACAAAGGAAAAAAAATGTCTTAATATGCTTAGGTAGGCTAAGGGAGAAGTTGTCAAAAAATTTAGTCGAGTGCTAGGAGTGTGCCGAGGAGGCTATAAGTTCATCTTACAAGCTCAAGAGGAAGAGAGAGAAATTGTCAGGAGGGCATGAGAAAGTTCATTAAAAAGACATAGAGGAATGGGGGAACTGTGAAGGTTTTCAACCCGAGAAAAGTCGTAGAAGAGTCTGCACAGAACTCTATAAGGAGTGTAGAAGAAGTTAGAGAATAGCCTAAGTCTCGAAAAATAAAATTGTGCTAAGTGTGAAAAAGGGTTTGAGGACTTTCCAAGGGGGGGAGATAGGTGGCAGAAGGTCGAGATATTCAGGAGAAGGAGATTTGGAATATTTTCCAAGGGAAAACATAGATCTTCATAGGGTCATGAAGAACGAGTTGATCCTAGTCATTTCTTTTGGGAAGGCATGTGGCAGAGATCCACAGGCTTCGGAGGAAGAACCCTTTAGAGAAAATTCAAGGAGAGAATACCCAAAGATCTAGGAGCCGATGAAATCCTGGTTGTCCATTGAGATAGGACACATGGTGAGAAATCAGTACTTCGTTGATTCATGAATCGGGAAGAATAGAGTTGAGAGAAGAGAGGACTCGCAAATTTCGAACTCGTGATTTGATCTCAATCGTCAAGCGCAAGAATAACATGGACTGTAGATTTGGTAATGGAGAATTCGTCGATTCGGGAATCAGGAAAAAGGGAGTAAGTAGTTCGTGAAAGTTTTGAAGCACAGAGTCACGAAGGGAGTTGGCCCATGGTTGTAGTCCATGGTCACATCAAGGGGGGAGCCTAGCATAGAGAGCTATCTTTTGTTGGCGTTAATATTTGAAGAGCGCTAAGGAGAGGGTCCACAGGTGCCACACAACCTGCGTCGAAAAGGTGGAAGGGCATGTGTCAAGTTAAATTGGTTCCCTTTAGGAGCCTGACGAGCCATTTGCCTCGATGACTTGAACAATCCTAGACCGAGAGGTTGAGAAACCCTTTGGAGGAAATGGGATTTGTGCCACCTTCATACCTGCATGGATATGTGTTATGAAAACTTCTCCTTAATCAACCAATCTGTCATGAGACATTTTTCACCTTTGCCATCAAACCATTCAGAATATTCCTTCATAAAATATGCAAACACTTCAAACTGCCCGAAATATAGTTCTCCAATCTAAAATAGTTGCTTCTTAGACTCCCACTCTTCAATATTCACATTACTGGAAGTCTCCAAGCCAGATTGCTTAGAACAATATATAAACATGTTCTTATGCAGGATCATCCTTTTGAATATTGACATCTACCTCTTTGTCTGTATATTCGTCATGATTTCAAAAATTTGTAATTCCTGTGAGTATGATCTCTGGTATTTCTTCAGTCACCTATTCTTCTTGTTTTTGCTTTCTTCTCCAAACCTTCTTGTATCTGATATCAGTGTTTTCCCTCAAGGAAGATTCCATCATTCTTTTACAATCATGAGCTATATGTCCATAGTTTTAGCATTTGTAACATTCAATATTGTAGGGGGGCACATAAACATCTCTTGATTGAACATTTATTCCATACTCTCTACAATATACAGCTTTATGTCCAAATTTATTACAAGTAAAACAATAACCAAAAAAGAAACTTTGATACCTGGATGCAAGTGATCCTCTTTGTGATGCATTCCTTTTGAATTCATGCCTTAGTTGATCATGATCTTCTCTTATGTTGTTTCCTTCATAATGATTGAAGCTTATTTGATGTCTAGAGGTAGAAATTATTCTTGGAGATACACCTCTTTTGCATTCATTCATGTTTGACTCGTGTTGATCATGATACCTTCCTTTGAGAATGTCTGCATAATTTTTATCCTTCGCTTCATTATTATTTTCTGATGACCTGGAACACCTCTCTTCAACTTTCTTTACTGTCGGTGTGAAGATTCCTCTCTCTTAAATTTTCTTGTTGGGATTCGCATTTGCATCTTCCTTGCATGAGGCCTCAACAATGTATCCAAAGCCTGCTTTATTGAATGATTACCTTTGAGGACCTAGAATTCCTTCTAGTACTTGAGATTTATTCAATTTCTTGTTGAGCTTGTCAACTTCAACACTCAATGAGACAAATTCTTATTCAAACTTCACACTATATTCTTCTTTCTTCATCATCTAGATCGTCATTACTTCTTCCATTCTCTTTGCTTCTTCAAGTTGGGATTTCAAGGAGATGATTTCTTCTTCAAATATTATTTCTTATTGACTAAACTTTGCTTAAATATTGTTTAATTCCTCGGATATTTCCTTAATGTTGTCACCTAGGTCTACACCCCTACCCTTTTCCCTCCTTTACCCTATCCATCCATCAATGTTGATTTTTATTGTTGCGTGCTTGGCCTATTTCCCATTTTTATGCTTCATGACCTGTGTTTTTCATTTCTTGTTTTCACCTTTTGTTTTCTTTCCTGAGATGAGTCCATGTTCTGGTTCGAGTTCGAATACATGTCATCATATTTCCACTAATGAATCATGCAGCAGGTCCACCAAGTTTTTGTGTGTAGAGATATCCAAGTTTGACAAAATCATTGTAAGCTCAATAAGCTTCTTCAAAATCTAGCAGCAAATCAAATCAGGCCATGTCAAACTCGAAATGCAACCAAACGATGGGTTGAATTGATGGATGGTGAATATCCAACGTTGATATAAGATCAACGGTTCATGTGGCATTCAGGGTTTCATAACGTGGAGAAAATACTTTTTGTCGTGAAGTGCCTAACTCCCGCGCTAATCGCCATCGACGACATCCCCATCCTCCAGATCAATGGCCAGGGTTCATTATGGCACTGTAACATGATCGGGCATTAAAAACCCTTGAGCGGGCCAAAATTAAAACCATGGTATCGCAGGGAAGCTACGTGGAATATCAAGGGGGATTTCGAGCCCAAAGGCAGTGTGGGCCCAAACCACCCTCGGCCACCCTCGAAGTCACCTGCTTGTATGACGTCAGGTCACCACATCACCCCCACCTTACCTCCACTCATGTTCTCGATTTCTCTCTCCAGGTCAGCTGCATCCCCATCATCCACCTCCACTCATGTTGCTTTTCTTGTTGGACACTCCCCTCCACATATTCATGTTCATAACTAGTTCATCACCAAGAAACAGAAGAGAAGGGCCAGCTATAGTTAGAATAGAGTGCTCTTAACTTCGAGCTAGATTGGCTCCATAACACTTCACAAGACTACCTCCTCCTCACACATATATCTGCCCATGCATCCATTTGTCTCCAGTGACCTCCAACAGCTCGCAAGCATGCCATTACTCAACACAGATCTCTATTTTGTCACTCCAAGGTTTATTTTCCACCAATTCAGTTCCTCAGTGCATGCTTCAGTTATGTCTCAAAGACATAGTAGTTTTCAGTTGGTTAATTCCAACATTTTCTTAGATTAGATACAAGAGTGGTCTTTTGTGTGTGATAAGAACCATTATTGTTGATTAAATTTGAGTGTCTTAGTTAAGTTAATAATTTGTTCTATGAAGAGTTACCTAAATTTAGGTCTCATTCCCCTATGGACAAGAACCTCTGCAACTCTGTTAAATAGGGGGTCTTTGAATGCTTTAAGGGTTGGAAGTTTTGGAAGGAAAGTAGAAGCAGCAAAACAATTGGACTTGCTTAGTTAATTTTAAAGTTTTCTACCTCGTGAATATATGTTGATGAAAGTTGTTTTTCCTACTGAAATCGTTATGTGTTGATTCTTATCTTGAATGCAAATTTTATGATGTGTGCAATGTACATTTCCTTATTCTTTCAGCTATTCTTTTAGTTTATCCTTTATTGGTTTTGTAATTTTTTATACAACTATTGTTCAGTGAAAGATCCAATATTTTGAAACCTATTGAATGATTTGCATCTAGATATTTGTCTAGGTCTTGAGATATTATCTTAAGTCTTAGTTTCTGCACAACAAGTGGTGCATTGCATTGCTTGTTGTTGTTGTCTGTGTGTGTCTTATCATACCCTCAATTTTCATTTAATACCCATACCATTAGCAAAGGAAAAACCTACTTTTACACTGTTTGGCCTATCCTATCAGAGCACCATCTTTGAAAACCTATCCTTAAACTTACCAACAAAACCTACTTGTAAAAAAATTATTTTTTACAACTTGAGGTGGCCTAGATTTTCCCTTTAACAGTTAGGTGCAGACCTTAGGACCAACATATTCTAGCGCCGCTGCCGGGGAATGGAGTAATGAAATATGTTTCCCTTTGAGAACGACATTGATTATCTCTGACCTTTGATGGTGAACAAAGTTCATACACAGATAGACTGCCATCTTTCACCTGGTGACTCCACTGAGTAAAATCTAAACAAGAAATTTTGGCTCCTAGAAAGCGATTCAATAGATCCAAATATGAGCACAAAAAATCCACTAAGGCTCATATTAACTGTGAAAAGGATACAGTAGTCTCTAATCTAGAAAGGAAACTAATAAAATCCACTGTAGCTCAGAGATATACTTCCCCCCTCAAGGGAAAAGTTGCACACCAAGAGAATACTTCTAATCACAATCAAAAGTAGCTTGAATTTTCTATCCCTGAGAATCATAATTCCAAATAAACTCATACATATCCAACTCCTGATTCTACCTCATCATCCATTCCTGCATCCACCCCTGTATCTCCCATAAATCCTCAGACTCTTATCATTCAAACCATGGTAGTTAACAGGATGGATGTCATAATTGTTGCTAGATATGCACCCCTAGTTCTTCTTGTAGGATTACATGCACTCCCAACCACATATTACATGAAATATTTACCAAGATATAATGGGGAAGGTGATGTAACTGTTGAGGAAAATCTGGTAGCATTTTACAACTTTGCAGATAATTTTAACATTGATTATGCAGATGTGTGGATGAGGTTGTTTGTACAGAGTCTAGATGGGGAAGTCATAAAGTGGTTCAGGGGTCTTCCTCTAGCCTCCATTACAGACATTGAGGCATTGGATGAAACTTTCATAAAATAATGGGGAGATAGGAGAGATTATCTCTACTACATCACTGAGTTTAGGGCCCTAAAGAGAAAAAATGGTGAATCTATTTCATACCTCACCAAGAGATTCAATAAGATGTATGGTAGAATCCCAGATGAGATCAAACCAACTAAATCCTCTACCAAGATCTCTTATTCCAATTCATTTGATGTAGATTTCTCCCTCCTCCTGAGAGAGATAAGATCAACCATGTTGTTTTCCATGCAAGAAGTAGCCATTGAGGTTGAATCTAATATTTTGGCATCAGATAGATTAAAGACCATATATGATAAAGATAAGAAAAAACAAAGAGAGGATTCCCCTGTGTCCTCTAACTCAACCACATATGATCCAAAACTTGATAAAATGACCAAAACTTTGAAGGATCTAACCTATGAAATAACTAAGCTGAAGTGGGAATCTAAACAACCAAGTAGAGTTGTTCAAGGAGCTGGTAATAGAAATCAAAATTAGTTCAGAAGGCCTAATGATTCCCCTCAAATAATGCAGAGAGAAAGGAGAAATGTTGATGATCAAAGGGTAGTGCCTCCTTTCCAAAACAATCAGATTGAGGAGATGGATGCAGATAGTGATGATGTGGATGACATTATTGTGAATTTCAATGAAACAGATTATTATACCATCCATTTAACACAGCAAGAATATGAGGTAGCACAACTGTCACATCAGTTTGATAATCAGATAGGGGAAGAGGGAGTTATTCAAGGCCAACCCATGAAGAAATATGATATAAGGATGAGAGAATGAGATCCCAAAGCCACTACCTCTGATCAAAATAAACAATTTGAGGTTCCTCCCAAGCCAAATCCAAGTAAAGGTGTGTCATCTAAAACTCAGTCACCTCCCTTATCTAAACATATAGTCCATGAAATAAAATAAGTTGATAGGCCACCATCCTCTTTCAGCCTAGAACATGAGCTAAGAAAGATCAATATCCCTATGCATTTGAAAAAATTAATGAAGAATGAACATTTCAAAAAATCTATCATGAAATTTTTGCAACCAACTTCTCCTAGTGTACCCTCTGATGTAATAAGTTTGCAAGATGAAAACCCAGCCATTACTGTGGGTCCACACATTGAGGATGTCTTTGATGCTTCTCCTCCATTTTATATATCTTTGAATTTCCATGATAAGATCTTGCACCATTGTCTTATGGACTCAGGAGCCTCTCATAATGGCATGCCCAAAGTTGTTATAGAAGAGCTAGGTCTGGATATTACCAAACCTTACCAGGACCTGTACTCCTTTGATTCTAAAAAAGTAAAATGTCTCGAACTGATAAAGGACATGGTGGTTTCTTTGGCACAGTTAACCATGAAGACTGTAGTGATGGACATTGTGGTTGTTGACATTTCCCCAAAGTTTGGTATTCTCTTGTCCAAAACCTGGGCTAAGAAGGTTGGAGGATCATTACAAATGGACCTCACTTATGCCACCATCCCTGTGTTTGGAGGAGAACAAAGGAGGGTATATAGAGAGGTAAGGTTAGCCTACATTTTCAGTGATCATCAGAACCCAAGAAATCACCCAATTTATGTTGTTAAGGATGAGATTGGCTCATTTGTCTTTCATATAAAGGATGATGAACCTGAAATGTCACTAAGCCAATGCAAGGATTAGCCACTGACAGGTCAACAAAACAAAGTATGGAAGATTTATTTCAATGGCTCTTCATCAAAGGAAGGATCAGGTGCAGGTATACTCCTCATTTCTCCTTCAGAAGAGGCAATAACCCTCTCTTATAAGCTGGAGTTTGAAACTACTAATAACATAGTTGAATATGAAACTCTGGTGTTGGGATTGAGGGATGCCAAAGACATGGCCATTGATTGTGTAGCATTTTTTGGTGATTCTGAGTTTATCATCAATCAAGTAAAGAACATCTATCGGGATAAGCAACAGAGGCTCAAGAAATACAAGAACGAGGTATGGGATCTAATTGATAATTTCTTTCTATCATTTAACATTTCTTTCATTCCCAAAGAACAAAATCAGAAGGAAGATTCTCTGGCCTTAGATGCTAGCACTTTCAAGCCTCCCATTGGCCCAAATATTAAATATCAAGTGGAAATCATACATAGAACAGCCATACCAGACAACATAAATCATTGGCAAGTTTTTAGTGATGATCTAGAGCTGTAGACATTTCTACACACCATTGATGAATTCTCCAATATCTCAATTGATCAAGAAAGTCAAAAAGGTGAAAATGAGGAATTAGAAGGTCAACAAACATCTCATCTGCTAAAGGAAGTAGTTGTTCATGATATTGTGGAGCTGAAAACCAACCCCATTCCAAGAGGACTAGTTCCATTAGAAAGGTTGTTTGACATTAATGATATTTACAAAGGGGATTCCATGAAGAGTCAAGAAGAAGAGATGACAAATTGCAATATTGGGACCACTGAGAACCCCAAGATCATCAAGTTGTCCAAAGAAATAGCTACAAAACAAAAGGGTGGGTATTTCAATCTCATAAAAATGTTTGTTGATGTTTTTTCATGGTCCTATGAGGATTTGAAGACATTTGACACTGACATCATCCAGCACAAGATCCCTCTAAAGGTTTTCTCCAAGCCATTCAGATAGAAGATTTGACAATTTAAGGAGATGAAAAGAATGTTGGATGCCAATATTATTGTACCATTGAGGTACTCAAACTGGGTGGACAACTTAGTACCTGTAAGGAAGAAAAGTGGGGAGATACGCTTGTGTGTTGATTTTAGAAATCTCAACAAGTTTTATCTGAAGGACAATTACTCCCTCCCCAAGATGGATCATATTTTACAAAGGTTTGTAGGTGCACATGGAATTTCCTTGTTAGATGGATACTCTGGTTATAACCAGATAGTAGTGTGTGAAGAGGATAAAGAAAAAACAACGTTCACCACCCCATGGGGAACATTCATGTATGACAAGATGCCCTTTGGGTTGATGAATGTAGGGGCCACTTTTCAAAGGTCCATGGACATAGCTTTTGTGGGGGAAAATACAGATTTATGGTTATTTACTTGGATGACATAACCATTTTCTCCAAGTCTGATGAGGAACATTTGCATCATTTGGAGCAAGTTTTCAAGAAGTGAAGGAGGTATGGAATATCCCCAAATCCTAGGGAGTATCACTTTTCCATGCCAAAAGGAAATATCCTAGGACACATCATATCAGTAGGAGGTATAAAAATTGATCCAAAGAGGGTTTTTTCCATTCAATAGATTGAGATCCCAAGAAATAAAAAGGATGTCCAGTCTTTTATTGGTAAGATAAACTTCCTCAGATGCTTTGTGCCAAATTTTGCTGGAATTTTGAAGCCTATTACTAGAATGTTCAAGAAAGAGGTTGTGATAAAATGGTCCTTGGAGGAAAAATCATCTTTCCAAACAATCAAGCAAGATTTAGTTGAAGCCTCTGTATTGGTCATCCCTGACTATACCAAATATTTCTTCATCTTCTCCTTTGCTTCAGAAGAAACCATTGTTGTTGTACTGCTGCAGAAAAATGAAGAAGGGAATGAGCAGCCAATAGACTTTTTCAGCAAAGCCTCCGAGATGCTAAGCTGAAGTATGATATATTAGAGAAACAGGCTTATGCACTGGTCAAAGCACTCAAAGCCTTCAGGTTTTATGTGCTACAGTCTAGCATAACGGCTTTTGTTCCTAGCAATAATGTCAAAGAGATTATGGTGCAGCCAGACAATGAGGGAAAAAGAGGAAAATGGATTGTCAAACTATTGGAGTATGACCTACAAATAAAGCCTACCAAGTTGATCAAAGGACAAGGATATGCCAAATTTCTATTAGAATCAAATTGTAAGGTGTTAGAATTGCATCAAATCTTCACCTAATTCAAATGCACCCATTAGATAGCCTGGACAAGACAACTTACAGGTATTTGAAAACTACTCCACTTCACCTTGGTATAAAAACATCATCTATTTTCTACAGAATTTAGAATTTCCACCAGATGTGAAAAATACAAAGGTCAAGTCTCTCAAATTGAAAGTTATCAAATTCTTCATTTCAAACTAGAGCTTGTATTGGAGGGATCCTGTTGGCATCCTGTTAAAATGCCTAGATGAGAATGAATCCAATCAAGTCACATCAGAAATGCATAGAGGAGTATGTGGAGGACACCAACATTGGAAATACATAGCTCTCAAAATATTGAGGGCAGGATACTACTAGACCACCCTTTTTTATGATGTGTTTTCCATTGTTAGAACCTGCAATGAATGTCAAATCACTAGAAAATTTGGGTCATTTTGAGATGGTTATTTCGATGCTCTTGCGACGTTATGACGTGGATATTGCGATGAATATTGAGTCTCCCAAACATCGCTTAACATGATGTGGCGCATGCGATGAACCTAGATTAACGTTACAAGAGCGACGACACTAGGGAAGTTGTCAGAAATCGTCGAAAGAGCGACAAAGTAGGGAAATCGTCGCAAATGAGACAATGTATAGATATCGTTACAAGAATGAAAATAAAGAGAGATCATCACACACCCGAAAATATAGGAAAAGTAAGGAAAAAATTTGCGACGAATCAGCTTTCGAAGCGGGTCGTTGCAAGAGTGATGAAGACAAGGTATATTGCAATGAAATTGCTATACAATTTTTGTGATTTGTATAACAAGTTTGTCGAAAGATTTGTATAGGTCGTCACAATTGCAACGAAAATAGGGTATATTTCCATGAAATTGATATAAAAAAATTCGTGATTTTTATAGCAAGTGTGTCACAAGATTTATATGATGCGTCGAAATTGCGACAACAACAATTTATTTAAAAAATATATATTATTTTTGTGCAAAAAAAATAAAATTTGATTTTTGAGCCAATTATAGAAGGTGCTATCATTGCACACTAAAGAGGTAATCCAAGTGCAGTTGTTGCATAACTCCAAACCATCTGCATATATTCAATTTTGGTAGGGGCCCCTTTCCTTTTTATTATAAAAGAAAAATAAGAGGGTTGTTGTGGCCACAATAGTTGGTTGGTTGGTTGAGTCAGTTGACTGACCCGACTATTCAAACTAACTATATTCTTAAAACAATTACACAATTATATAAAAAAACAATACTCTAACTTAGACTTACATATTTAACATCTCCCTGGCCTCAAAGCCTTCTTTGTCCTAAAAAGGTGAGGAAAAATAAATACTCAAACCTTCCAAAGAAATTATTGCTTTGTTGTTCAAATAAATTCTGATGGCCTTATATATGATTTTATATTCTTTTTTTATATTTACTTATGGGTTATACATTTTAATATGGCTCCATTAAACACATTCTTAAAAACACACACTTGAGGTGTTTCTAGCTAAATTTCTCATGTTATCGCTTAAACTCTCACCAAAGGAAAGTCCTACCCTGCGAGGGAGAGATTGAGGAAATAGATAGGGAAGACGCCCACTATCACCTTAGTGCCCTTGCCTCTACATTTCTAGGCCATGTTTTCTAACATAAGGAGGGTTTTCCTAGGGGGGTAATACTAAGTCCTATCATTTCATTTCTAGACAGGTCGGGACAAGGATTTTGTTTGACTTGGGTTGACTTCTCTAAATTGATGCTTCAAGAAAAGTAAGAGAAGAAAATGCTCAATGAATGCTTGGAAGGAAAACACTTACTTTATTCAACACAACACACCAAAGCACCATTACTCATAATTAGTGATCAAGCAATATAAAATGTTCAAGGTGAAACTTTCTAAGTAAAAAGTATATATTCATTCACAAGATAGTCATCATTTAGCAAATTTTATATGTGCAAGAAGTGAAGCATGAACAAGTACTTATGAAACATTTAAGCATGAAATTGGGTCGTTATGATAGCAATGAAATAGAGCATCATTGTAACAAGTTCATAACCAATATAAGTTTGCATCCATTCAATAAGTATATGCCATGAAACATATGAAATGTCACTATTGTAAAGAGAGAATAAGGAAAAGAGCTCAATGTAATAACTTAAGAAGAAATACAATGCTACCATATTATCAAATTTCATTATTATATGTCAAGGCACAAAAATTATATCATTAACCAAACTTATCATTCATTCATCAACACTCTGAAATTAATTTGTTTCTCATCATACAATATAGATCAATTCTTTGGAACCATGATTGTAGCATGAATCGACCCTCTCAAATAGCAAACAATAGAAATGTTGCATTGTTTGGGTAGATTGTTTGGGGTCGTTAGGGTAGGAATGTATCGTGGTCATCCAACCAAGCCAAAAGATATGCAAATAACACAACAAAATATGGTTAACAAACCTTCATACAATAGTGAGGAGGCAACAATTGGACTAATTAAAAGGTCCTTTGGAATTCCTTAACATATTTTGGCTTCTTTGGGATGTGGAAAACAAGGTGTCATAAAAACAAAGCAAGACATCAACACTTTAATCACCATTGAAAGTGGAATACTTCTGCAGTTTTATGACAGTCCTGGATAGAGTTTTGGATAACACATAGGAGGTAATTTCAAGGCTTGAAACTAGGTAATTTATCTCTCTTCAAAGTCGTTTGGACACCTATGGAAATGAATATAATGAAATCCCCGAAACATTGGAAAAAGAGGAGGGTTACAAATAGCCCCACAGAACAATAAATCTCTGCAGAAAAAGGAATACTAGAAAAATCCTAGAATAACAATAAAGAACATGCAACTATTTCACTTGGAATGAGGTTGTTGGACCTTCTAATACATCCATTGATAGTTTATAATAACCTAGAACAACACTCCTTGAAAATGTTGCAATAAAATTTATTTTCAACCCTAGTTATGTTGTATTGATTTCAACCATTCCAAGCAAAGTATGCATTAGGGCATCCATAAAAGTGATCAATTTCTACTTAAATTAAAAAGGATTTTCAAACCCTTTTGTGATCAACATATAGATGTTTCTTTGAGAACCAGTTAGCATGATTTGAACTAATATAATTCAATGAGGCTCAATGCAATCTAGATTGAGGATAACACATTATGAAAACCTTTTCCTAGTACTATCAAGGTGAACTGAAAGGTTGGCCAAGCAAAAGGATAGATCCATCAGACATCCTACCTTAATGCATGAAAAATAAATTCAATGATCAAAGGGGTAAGGTTAGAGAACTTACTTTGAGAACCCTCCCAACTGGAGCATTTCAACATTAATTCTTTAGCCTTCTAGCAGCCTTTTTATTCCAAAAAATCCTTTAAAAGTGCTTATATAAACCTTGAAAATGACTAAACATTAACAAAGAAAAGAAATAGATTCTCAAAAAAATATTAAGCCAAGTTTCCCATTAATATCCAATGGTTTTAAATGAGGGAGGACTCTTCCTTTTATAGGTGAAGAGCCTCCTCAAATACAATACAACACAATGTGCTAGCTCAATACTATGAGGTCAAAACCATTAACCCAGTCAAAACCATGGGAAACTACAACAAATCATCTAACAAATCCCTCAAAGCCCTCCAAGAGACAAATGACCCTAAAGAATGGTCCAAATATAATAATAAATTCCACAAGTGTGGGCTAGAGGGAGAGAATAAATTAGGTGCACTCCTCAATAAAGGTGAAATTTTCCTATGAGAGCGTGAATGATTGAGTCAACATTGTCCAAATACTCCCAAATATCCTCCAACCAACTCCCTCAAATGATTGAAAGGTCCAAGTCTGGAATAATGAACTCAAGAATATGACATTACCTCTCACATATGTGAGCCATCCAAGTAAAAAAGTCAAGATAAATGGCATGTGTGGCCTCCTCTAAGTGGGTGCTTCTCAATTAGATAAAAATAAAGCATGCCACATCATCACAAGGTCCAAATAACAACCTATAACCACCTCCATAATTTGTAACCAACTCCTCCAATGCATTAATAACTCCCATGTGTTGTCCAAGGAGCGATAAATAATGTATAAGTGTGAATGAAACGTCCAATTGATAAAGGAGAATGAATTTGAGTGGTCCATGTGGCAAGTGTGGTGACATGGAATCCATCTCATGGATCGATGCACTGTCATGGATCCCAATGCGGTGACATGAATCCCAAGGAAAATGGTATGGATCCCATTGTATGTAGATATGATCATATATAAGTACATGGATCCCAATGTAGCATCATGGATCCTAATGCAATGTCAGGGATCTTGAGGCATAATACATGTATCCCAATGCACAATACCCACTTGAAGTGATGGGTCTAGCCTCTTAGCAAGCCATTAATTGGTAGCATCTGGTGACATCTCTTAGCACAACATAAAAAAAGGGGGTTGGTTTTAATATTTTCCTAAGTCTTACCAAGGGGAACAATATTGACCCTTATACATGCATCAATTCCTAAGACAACACATATTTCCTAAGCACCTAGGTGAAAGATAGGAAAAAATAATTAATAATGATGAAAGGGAATGGGGAATGAGTTCATGTGATGACCCTCAACGTCTTAGACATGCA
>JASDQU010200437.1:0-10546 GCA_032191745.1 Picea mariana
ACAAAGCCCACTGAGAAACTAACGAAGCAGTTGCAGAAATTGTCTATAAAACACACAGCAGCCAGCCAAAACACTATTTTGGATACTCCCCTTACTAAAACATCGGATGTACACACAGTGCAATTGAAAAATCCAAAGGCCACCCAGCAGCTTGAAGGAAATAAAAAACAATGAAAGAAGGGTAAGGGGGATAAGAAACCCACTAATAATGCTGGCGGGGGCAACACTGAGAAACAGAAGGTGAGGTATTTGTGCAACCTATGCATGGAAGACCACCCAACCCACCAATGTCCTCGGCTTGCAGAGGCCCAAACGTTTGTGACATAGAAACAGCCTGCTATGTTAACCAATCCATTTCATCATGGGAAAAACCTAACCCAAGCCTCTACAAGCGTGGAAGGGGGAAGTCAAGGACCCTCTCCATATTTGAACAATCCCACATCCATGAATGTGTATATGATGAAGGGTGTTTCTTCTATATCGACTAGAGTGCATGACTACAGTAAACCAAGCACTTCTGAGAAGCGCAAAGAAGCCAAACTCCCATCTCTTCCTCTATAGATTGAGAAGACTTTGG
Source organism: Picea mariana (assembly GCA_032191745.1). NCBI lineage: Eukaryota > Viridiplantae > Streptophyta > Pinopsida > Pinales > Pinaceae > Picea > Picea mariana. The sequence continues at coordinate 578 of JASDQU010200437.1, forward strand.
GAAAAACATTGACACACATCCCAAAAGGAACGTTCAAAAAAGATTCTCACCACCCAAACGCAAGGGCCACCCAGAACTATTATGTGGTGGAGGATTTGTCTCAAACCCCTTGTGCGATGTCCACTTTGGAGGTCCTCCAAAGCTGCTCTTCCCAGAGGAAAGTTTTGTTAATCGCTTTCGGATCTATCGAGACTTATAATTTGGGTACTATCATGCTAGATGCAACTGACTTAAAACCTCGTATGCCTTACCATGTAGCATTTAAGATATTAGTGGCTCACCCCACAAAAATGTTTACTCGAAATATTTTCCGCACGCTGGTTGATGAGGGCGCCTCGACATGTATTATGTCGTTGGCATGTTGGAAGGCCATTGGCCAACCTGTTTTGTCTCCGTCACCTACTCTTCAAACTACTTTCGATGGTCGGTCGTTCCGACCACATGGTATCATTCCCTCTTTCCCCGTGCAGTTAGGAGGGAAGACCATGTGCGTCGAGGTAGAAGTAGTCAATGCGTCCCGCGACTATAATCTCTTGTTAGGAAGGAGTTGAAATTATGCCATGCAAACAGTGGTTACTACAGTTTTTCGGGTCTTGTTGTTTCCACACAAGGACCGGATTGTGACCGTTGATCAATTGTCTTTCTCCAAACCTGACCCTTCATTGGGGGTGTCCGCGGTCCCGATGATTGATAATCCTCAACTAGGCATAGTCAACGTAGGGGTTGGTCTGTGCCCATATTTGATGGGTACCTTCGATTACCCACCCCCTCAAGGCGATGTCAAGTTCATATCTGACAACCATAAGGTTGAGATTTTCCAAGTTTCATCATTTCACATGACTTACTTCACTGATCCATGGATACTTCCTTCCCCATCGGCCATGATGGATGGGATAGGGCACCCAGGCATGTCCATGCCCTTGTCTGCAGCTGAAGTAGCACTCTCTTTAGTCCAACAAGATTCAGCCAACATAGATCCAAATCCTGCACAAGATTTAGATCCACTTCTAGAGCCTATTTGGGCTCAAGGTTCTCTCACTAACATTGATTCGTTAGACTTAGTCTTTCCCTCTAACGAAGTAGTAATTGAAGAAATGACTAGTCCGGACAAACCCTGGGATGATCTTCATCACAGATCATACTTCCTCCCAGAGTTAAGTAGAATCGAAGCTGGAGAATTCACCTTGACTATGACTAGAGATAGTTCTTATCCTATTAATCCCTTAGCAACAAACAAGGTATATGCGGAGGGTAATATGGCAACCATCGTTGAAACCATACTGATCAATATCTCCATAACCCTTGGCATCGTGGAGAATGTTTTTGTCGGAGCTGACTGCTCCTCTAGAGAGATTCAAATCTACACAGATCTATTTAAAGAATTTTGCGACGTTTTTGCCTGGTCTTATGTGGAAATTCCAGGCATCGATCCAAAAATAGTCGAACATGAAATCACAACTTATCCAGATGCCAAGCCAGTTTGGAAAAATATTCATCCAGTTAATCCTAGGAAAGCAACAACCATTAAGGTTGAAGTTGAGAAACTGCTAAAATCCGATTTTATCTATCCTATCCATTTGACCCAATGGGTGTCAAATCTTGTGCCGATCAATAAAAAAAAAGGCACGATTCGTGTATGTACAGACTTTCATGATTTGAATAAGGCTTATCCAAAAGATAATTTTCCCACACCATTCATCGATTAGATAATTTATGAATGTGCAGGTTGTGAAGCCTTCTCTTTCATGGACTGTTTTTCGGGATATAATAAAATATAAATCAAACTCGAAGACAAGCACAAAATGACATTCATTTGTCCATGGGGTATATTTGCATATCGTAAGATGCCCTTTGGTCTCAAAAATGCTGGAGCAACCTTTCAGCAGGCCATATATTTTTCTTTCCATGACCTCAAGCATATATTCGAGGCCTATTTATATGATTTATAATCTCGATATCACAAGAGAACGGATCATCCCACACACCTCTGACTTATCTTTGAGCATTGTTGCTACTTCCAAATTCGCTTGAATCCAAACAAGTGCATCTTTTGCGTAACATCGGGACATTTGTTAGGTTTCATAGTATCAAAAACACGGATCATGGTCGATCCTCTCAAGGTTGAGTCAATAATTCAGTTGCCTCCCCCACGCACAATCCTTCAACTTCAAATTCTACAGGGAAAGGCGAACTTTTTAAGACGTTTCATTTCCAAGTATGCCAAGATCACAAAGGGATTTATGCACTTACTGAAGAAAGACATTCCTTTTCATTGGAAAGATGTCGCCCAACGCTCTTTCGACGTGTTGAAACATGCCCTCATGATTGCCAGTTTGCTTCGGCCACCCAACTATAACAAAGATTTATTATTATACCTGGTTGCAGCGGAGTCAACCATCGGCATGGTCTTAGTTCAGGAGCATGAATTGTTCTCAGAATATGTGATTTATTACCTGAGCCGAGGCCTCGTAGGACCAGAACTCAATTATTATCATATCGAAAAACTTGCATTGGCAGCAATTCATGAAGTTCAACGGTTTTTTCATTATGTTCTGTTTCGCAAGACCACCGTCATTGTTGTCGTGAATCCATTCCAGTACATGTTGACACGATGGGTAATAGGCGGAAATATTAGTAGATGGATAGTCATCCTCCAGGAGTTTGACTTAGATTTCATTTCAGCAAAATCCAAAAAGTCACTGGTCTTCGCAAAACTTATTTCGAAACTTCTGGTTGAGTCAGGTGATATTGTGCCTGAAGAGTTTCCTATCAAAGGAAATATGTTTTTGATCACATATTTGGATCCCTGGTATGGAGATATACTTATCTATCTCCATAATTTGAAGTGCCCCACCTCTTCTTCTTGTGATGAGTGTCGACGTATACGCCACCAGGCTAAGAATTATCTCATACTTGATGATATGTTGTATCGGAGAGGTGTATATTGCATCCTGCGTCGATGTCTCACTCATGAAGAATCAGTTATCGTGCTTAACGATTTCCATACCGGAGCGTGTGGCGGTCATTTGTCTGGGTTGGCAACATCCCAAAAGAGTCTATGAGCAGGTTACTTCTGGCCGACACTAATAAAAGATTGTATCGAATCGGTCAAGAAGTGCCACTCGTGCCATATCTTCTCTCGGAAGATGAGGGCACATCCCACTCCCATGTTTCATATCATCACAGTTGGTCCCTTCACCAAGTGGGAATTGATTACACTACATGCAACCCTACTTCATCAAGGGGGCATCGTTATATCATTGTAGTTGTAGACTACTTCACAAAGTGGGTCGAAGCTATGCCAATGTTTAAAGATGATGGAGAGACTGCAGCTCTCTTTTTATTCAACCAGATAATAGCAAGGTTCGGCGTCCCGAGGGAGACTATCACAGACCATGGCATTCACTTTTAGAACCAGATGATGACCAAGTTAACATCAAATCTTGGGTTACGGAAAGAAAATTTGTCACCTTACTACCCCCAAGAAAATGGTCAGGTGGAAGCTGTAAATAAATCTCTTAAGACCATCCTACAACGAACGATCAACTCAGCCAAGTCAAATTGGCATTTGTTGTTATACTCGACATTATGGGCTTACCGAACGTCTGTTAAGACTGCAACCGGTTTCTCACCTTTTCAATTTTTTTACGGGTTGGAAGCAGTCTTGCATATCGAATGTTAGATCTTGTCCCTAAAGTTGGCAATACAATTATTGCTAGATACTTCTCCACTTGAAGAACAGTTATTATACCTTGAGAGGCTCAATCAACAGTGTCGTGATGTGGCCCTGGCGAATGAGGCTCACAAACATAAATTCAAGTGTTAGTATGATAGGTCCGTTCGTCCTCAGATTTTCACTGAAGGTGACCTTGTCCTGGTCTATGACCAAGATAAGGACCCCCTGGGGGTAGGAAAATTCAAACCCATGTGGTTCGGACCTTTCATCATAAAAGAGGTTCTAAAAAAGGGTGCTTATCGTCTGGTTGACTTTGAAGGGAATGCTTTGGCAGAGCCTAGAAATGGACTCTACCTCAAGAAGTATTACTCATAGGTAGGTCACCATGGGTAATTTTGTGTAACATATGTATAGTCTTTGTACTATTACTTTCTAGTTTCTTTTAGTATTATGGACGTGTCATTTTTTATGTTATCTTTCATCACTGTGGCAGATGTCAAGTGAATCCGAGGTGTTCATTTGGTATGCAGACGGTGCTAGCCAGCACACTCGGAGGCTTGCCTCCGCAGCTTGGATAATTTTTACACCTCGAGGCTAGTTATTATCTTCTGGAGGTATATGCTTAGGTGACACCACAAACAATGTCACCGAGTATAGTGCAGTTATTGAGTTGCTTCGTGATGCATTGTCATTTGGTATCTCTCATCTACAGGTCTATCTCGACGCTCAGCTGGTTGTGTCTCAATTAAATAGAGTCTACCGTGTTCATGATCCGACTTTACACCAATGATTCCTTAGGGTACGTCTCTTAGAACAAAGCTTTGATTATATTACATATTTTCATGTTCCTAGTAGATTAAACCAAATTATAGATACTCTAGCTAATCAAATTTTAGATTGGCATCTCGCACACATATGAAAGGACATACACATAAACATGTAAATACATTTTTAAAGGCAAAAATAATCCATAAGATGCAAAAAGACATAAAAATCCATATATAATATCATAGTCACTAGAGTACATAGGTGGACGCAAGCACCTCAAAAATATGACCAATAACGAGTCATGGGGCTTATGCCCTCAAAAAATATATACAAGTAGTGCTCTCGGCATGTGAAAAGTCTAACTAAGGTCAAGGCATGTGGGCCCTGTTGTACTGATCAACAACGTTTTCCAAACGCCGAAACAATCGGACCCACGTCTATGGTGCCCCCACTACATGAGGTTGCATAGATGTTGGAAGATCCTCAATCTATGCCACAAGGACTGTGCGAGTGAGCGAAGTAAAGTTTCGCTCGATTCGTTTCAACACCCTCTCAGCCTCCCCGGCTGGAAGCTCTCCTGCTATTGTTGGTCCCCCTGTGGCCCCTGGCTGAGGATGACGCCTATTCCTCGCATAGATCGCAGGTCACACTGGTCCCACATCTGCACACAACAAACACATATCTTTCAAATACTCTGGTATAAGAAAAAAATGATATACAACAAAAACAACATAAAAATTACATATGTTTCACGAAAAAAAAAAACAGCAAAACAATGATGTCAACTTACCCATCTCTCCTCACTCCTCACTAGGAGGTACTAGTATCTCAATATCTCTCGAGAAATCAATCCCAGCATAAGGGTAATCCTCTATGACTAGGATCTGTCGTGACAACCAAGAGAAGAAATCATCGTCAAAGGACTCAATGGTCCTTCCACCACCCTTTCATGGTAGTAACATTGCCCATCTACAAACTGCAAGAAGATAGGCCTAATGTCCTCGTACCACTACTCGAGGACTGAAGCTTGAAACTCTTTCAAAGAAGAAAGAGCATAGAATCGTACCAAACCCAAATTTCCTATGTGTCCGCGACTGGCAATATGTCAATTGCCTCTTCATACAATCTAATAATGTTGTGCTCCAGTCAAATATTTGTGCATTTAAGCACTGGACTACACAGTTCATCTGTTCACGGGACGCCTGATGTAGAGCCGCAGAACCAGTGATCCACCCAATAATCAGCACAATCGCCTATAGCGATAAGTCAGTAATCTTGCTTATGGGCACCTATGAGCTTGATCAGTCTGTACCAGCCTCACAGTAAAGTCCTATCAATTCTGCTATGTTATGCATCCCTGAAGGAAATGTCCAAAATTTGTATGGTTCCCCTCTCCTGGAGAGGCCAGTCAAAAAATATATGTCCTTTGTCGTGGGCACCAGTGACGTCCCCTCTAACATAGAGGCCTATGCATCCGGATGCCAATAATCAACCAAGGCGTTCAGTAGCCTAGGTTGTGCCTGCATAAAAGGACATAAGAAGAACTTGAGAAGCCCACATTTCATTAAGGCAGCCACAACATTGGGGTCTTCCCCGACCAACTCACTAACCTCCTCATGCTCTCTTTCTCTCCAGTGAACATACATCCTGCAAAAGACCAAGGTTCAGGAGGGTTAACCCTTGTTTTCTAAAAAAAATTCATTCAATAAGGGGGTCCATGCATGTTGTAATGCTGACAGTCACGTGTACACACGTGCACTTTTTACTTTGCCTGAATGTACACGTGACCTATCCTAAGACAACCCACATGGACCTAGGGCCATCCTTTTCAAGGTCGACGCCCCCCAAAAACTTGGAACCCAAAGAAAAAATAAAGATTTAAATTGCAAGATGAGAGAGTTTATACTTACTTGGTCCAGACAGATGGTCGTTTCATCCACTTTATCTCCCGGAATCACCACTTTTATCAAAGGGTTTTTTTTTATCCAAAGTCAATTTCCAAATCATCAATGGTGATAATGATCTGTCAGCTTCTATTTATAGACTTTTTGGCCTCATTTTGTCACTTTTTTGGCCCTCCTTATCATTTTCTTTAAACCAAAAACCATTTAGAGTGATTTAGGAGTTGCATTGGAAGGGTATGATCGGGTATCGGGACAATTGCTTTGGAGTTTTGGGTAACTTTTGATGGTCTATGGAAAAATCTCAGATGATCAACTTGAGCATATAGGCTAGGTTTTTTCCCTGACTTTTGTATCTTATTGTCTTATCCCTTTTCCATAGGATCGATCCCATCATGTTGTGACAGGGAACCATCATTGTTACTTTAGAAGTGTCACGAGTTGGTGGTAGAGCTTACTGGAACATGGATGCCCTAGGTAGATCCTGGTTGCACTATGGTGTCCATGCTGTCTCTAATCACTATAGGTTTGGGAGTCCTTGTTGTTTTTCCTGATTACGAGTTTGAGCCTCATTTGTATGATTCCTTGTCACTCTTGACCTCACCCTTGGGACTCCCAAAAGACATAACGAGTCTTCTTTTAAGCCCTTTTCAAACCCTCTAAACATGAAAATATTGCCAAGAGATCTTGTGGCCTTTCACACTTGTTATGCTAAAGTTTGAAGTCACGTCTGTCCAGCGGTAGTTTGCCCCTTTTTCGGTCTGGACGGTCAACTGTATGAACAAACTCATACTCTAAGGAACTTCAGTTCTCTAGAAGAGTACTCTCAGGTATCCTTTTAACCCTTTTTCGGGCCTGAGGGAATAAATTTATGAAAAAGGAACCCCCACAGATTCCATAGTTAAGCTCTTTTCAGACTCCCTAAAATTGAAAAGATCATCGATTGACCTTATTCCTTCACAATCATTAAACTGATCCAGAAGAACATTCATGATGGAGTCGATAGTTAAGATTTTTTCAGACTCCTTAAAAATGAAAAAATGGTCGAGTGATCTTGTCTTTATCGCAATCGTTAAAATGGTTTTGAATATATGTCTTGTTGGTGCTTGTTTACCCCTTTTTCAAACCGATTAGACTACCTTCGAAAAAGGTACCCCAATGGAGTCCCCTTTTACGTTTTTTTAGACTCTAAATATGAAAAATCATCGAGCTTACCTTCTCTGGGCTACTTAAACTTACATCAAAGGACATTACCATTGTGTGTTTTGTTAATTGTGTTTTTATACCTGCGTCTTTGGTCTAATGTTGGCTCCATGTTGCTCTCAACTGAATCATCTGAAGCATACCTTATACGCAAGCCCTATATCACTTTGCCTCTGTGTCTTGACACCTTTGGCCCCTGGAGGATTTTTCCTGAGTGTCATTTCTCTGAACATCAGTCTTGTCCTTGCACCTTGAACTTGTGTGTTTGTAACACTCGTTCCTCCATTGTAACGTAACATTCTTTTAATCTTTTTACAAAATCATTGAAAAAGAAAAAAAGAAAAAAATATACCCCAAAAAGAGGAAGGGAAAAGTATTTTCTTTATTGGCAGCACAATAAGTCGCCCTTGGATAAATCACATCTGTATGTTTGTTCGTCAAACTCTAGGATTTAATACGACCTTAGGAAGTTGTTCTCGCTACATAAAGTTGTGTCCTCCTCTATTTGGTTATTCTTCCAAACATATGGAGAGTTTGTGTTTCGTCCTGCCTCGTAAACTTATATTAATGCCATGCTGCCTAAGTCTCATCATTTGTCGTGTTGTTGTCCAAGGGAAGTTTTTACCAAGCCTGAGTCAGCCCCTCTATAGTTTGTCTCTTTCCCTCATACCTGGCCATCATGAACGTCCAATCAAGTCTTTGTTAGAAATCAATGAAGCCTTCAGTCTGATCATCAAGATTCTCTAGTCCATCACTGACGAGCCGTCAAAGACCTCTGGGTAGTGAAGTCGTACACTCATATTACACTCCTACCCAAGTTTTGAATATTTTGAAGTTGTTGCTCGAGCTCTGAAGACCTCATCTCCAGCCATTAGGCCTTATCAGCTTCTAAGAAGATGGATACTCTACATGTATATCTTTTTGATTTCAAGATGTAGCTTCGCTATGTATTATTTGCAGCTACACTTTATATAGTTATAAGACATGGATCTATAGTGTATTTGATTGGTAGCCATGATTTTATTTTATCCCGAGCATGGGTATGCCCACTTCGGTGAGACAATTATTATTTTTGCAAACGGTGCCTCCCAATTTTTGGTCCCTCGTCTCACTTTTTCAGCACATCAGTAAAGATTGTTAATGTATTTCGGCCATCAGATGCTCTTCTAACCTCACACATTAGGGGGCATCTGTTATAACCCTAATTTGCACCAGACATGCTTACCTGGCATCAGGCCATCTTAGATTCCTTCTTTGCCAAAACACTGCTGAACAACTCTTCTTAAAAACACCTTTTATAAAGGCCCACGCGCCCCGCTCTATTACTGCACGCATGTACACGCTAGCTAACCCAAAACAGCCGATGTGTACCTACAAAAGCACGAAAAAAGGAAATTTGCTGATGGAACACACAGCTTTGGGTGAGTTAACTAAACCTTCCGGCCATGCATGGTCGAGGGTTCGACAAAATACCTAGTTTCTTCTAGCCTATAAAAGAAGGGTTAGGGGTCCCATTTGGAAGAGGAGAATCATAGTAAAGAAACTATACCCGATTGTACATTCCCTTTGTCCCAACCCTTTAGCCATCCTTGTGCAAAGAGAAAGATAGAGCAAAGAAGTTGGAGGACAGTTGAAGAAGAGCCTAGGACCAGGTTCGTGGAGTAGTGGCCAGCTTCATCATTGTAAGTTGATTTTTTGAAGTTAATAATAAAGAAGTACTTTTCTCGTCCCACCATATGAGGTTTTCATGGTTTATTGCATACCTGTTTATTGAATCTCTAACACATTAATCTATATATCAAATGCATGCGGATTTTGTTATTTGTCTTGTGTGAATGCAGGTCAGCCTTGGGAGGAGAGCTACAATCAAAGAGCAATCAAGCGTGAGGAAGGATAGATATCAAATGCCCAAAATAAGGTATGCTCACTTAATCTTCTTAACTATGTATTTGCTTAAGAATAATGGGGATTAGGTCTGGGATGACGGTAGAAAGTAGAAATCTTTAGGTATTTTCTGCATGCATAATTAAACCCTAAGTGATAGTCCGTAGAGGGATTTCCCACTCACAACAATAAGGTCACTATGGATCATATCTAAAGGAGAGGAAACCTTTTGTGTCTTTCCTTTGTCGAATTTCTCTTGAGGGTGTTTTCCAAGAACACACCCCTCACAAATTCCTTTGGAGAAGTGGATGTCAAGTAGACCATCAACCATTCCCTGCTTGCTAATTTGTTTCATATATATAAAATTTAAATGCCCAAACCTTTCATGCCATATCTTACTGCTTTCATCAACATGGGTAAGTAGTAATGCATAATCTGGTTCAATAAATTCAGAAAATGTGTAGAGTCTAGATTGATGATTTATCTCACTGGTAGAAACCATGGAATTGGTTTGAATTTCATAGATATCCACTACAT
>JASDQU010200438.1:4002-19180 GCA_032191745.1 Picea mariana
ACAAATGAACAAATCATTAGTTCAATTGATGCTAATGTTATCATTGAAAAGTTTCAAAATATGGAAGTAAAAAAGAAGGGGGGACTTAAGGAAAAGTTATAAAAACTAACTAAGAAAGTCTTTAAGAGTGGTCATGTGTGCAGTAGTTTTTCTGAAACCCTTTACTTCCCCCTTAGTCATGGTAAAGCCCGCTCCTCGCTTGACCCTGGATGTTTTATCACAAGTCCCTTGAGAAAATAAAGGTCTCACTTTGATTCTGAAAATTCTCAAACAAACCTTCAAAAACAAGAATAGGTTGAGTTTATAGTTCTTTAACTTTAGCTGAACCAGAAGTATGTCTAGGTTAATCCTAACCTTATTAGCCTTCCTAACAAGAATAAATTGATTGGTTTTGCTCAAGGAAATTCCTTAAAAACATGTCAAGAAGTTTCCCTCAAGAATTTCCCTGAAGCCGATGATGTTTGAAGGCAAGAGAGAAGATTAGTCCGGAGCTATTTAAGTGAGTTGACATGCCTCTGTTGTTAAAAATTCAAGCAGAGATCTTCCCGAGTATATTACATACTGATTGATTGCCCCCAATTCATATTAAAAGAAAATATATAAAGATAGATGGTGAAAGGAAATTCAATATTGATTGCCCCCATCTAGTCCAAAGAGATGAAGAAAGGAAATTCATTATATTGATTGCCCTCATCTCAACATTTAAATGATAAAAAACAATGAAGTGGTGAAAGGAAATTCAATATGGGAAGTCTGATAACTTCACCGGGGTACTGAATAGGATCGCTGGCAGTGAAGCAATATATTTATATCTGATGAGGCTGTTATACATGAATTGCAAGAGGCTCTGGTAACTTTTCTTCTTTCAGCTGGATTCACATTATAGGTTTCTGGGATCCCCTAATTTGACACATTTAAATTTACTTTACCTTGATGCAAACAGAATCAGGTGAAACCTGGTAGAATGGTTAATTTGGTTTTGATTATCTTACACAGATCTGAGATCAGTTTCAAAAAAGGAAATCTATTGAGAACCTAACTTGAGAAAATCAAATGTTTTAATTTTGGAGAATTTTCAAAATCAAATGTAGAGATCCTAAAATCCTGTTTTGATTTTTCTCCTAGCTTGTTTCACAAATTTGAATTATTGACCCCATTTACCCAATGAAGGCACTTGGTCTACATGTTCTTCTTGTCCCACAAGGAAATGAGATCCCTAGATGGAGCTTAATGTTGACATGAAGTTTAATTTCCATTTAAACCTGAAACTTCACTTTAGGTTAGTCATGGAGCCTCCCTTAGTCCTAAAAAAAGAGTAAAAAATCTTTCGATTTTTTGGGTTTCGGGATTTGGGTTTCCACGAAGTATGATCTCTAGTTAGCAACTCCAGAGTCTTGGTGCCGAAATCCCAAAAAGAATTTATACTAAAGTAATAAAAGAGATCAAAGAGAGAAAATGAATGTTTTAAGTTTCGACGCGCTTTCCACAAAGTAACCTTAAATCATGACCAATTAAACTCTTAAACATAAAAAACAATTCATTAATCTTTTGTGATTCAGGTTTTCCTGTGTCAAATTGCTTTCAAAATGTTGACCCTCGAATGCTCGATCCCTGAATCTCCGAAAACAAGAAATTAATTACTAACCTCAATTATTTAAAGCATTAATATGAGGGATTAACGCCTAAATTAATCCCATCATGATTTTGTGATTCGAGGTTTTCTTATGACATACTTCTTGGATACAGGATCCCCGAAATTTTGAAATGCGAAATCGTGAATTTCTAGCAAAGTTTAAAACAAATTAAGTTAGTTTAAAACGAGATTAATAAAAACTAAACTACTTTTCACGTTTAGCATTTCGAGGTTTGTTGAAAGCAGTCCTTTCGAAGCTCTAGTTTGAAATCGCCGATATACAGTAATATCTGTAACAGACGAATAAATATATTTTTAACTTAACTGTGTATCTCTGGGCATATCTTCCTCATTAAAACATTAAAGGTTTACCGCCTGTCTCAGTACGTCCATCGTAAGAAGATTTAAAGGTTAATAAAGGTTTGGTTCCTTCGAGTTTTCATTCTTATTGTTTAGACTTAGAAGTGAATTGCATTCAACAAACTTACGGATTTTTCTCTACGACAGGAATTCGTTCTAAACACAGACATTATGGCACCTAGAAAGGCACCTAAGAAAAGTGAAGAAGCGGCTGAAAGCTCAAGCCCAAAAGGAGATGTCGTGTCTGATACTATACCACATGCCATTGATTCCATCAAATCATGGAGGCAAAATTTTGAAACCTTGGACTATGAAATCAAGAATTTTCTTGATGATTCTGAAAAAAAACTCCGGGACATAGCAGATTCCAAACTTCACAAAGTAGCCACGTGCCCACGAGTCATGAAATACAACGATATGATTAGTTGGGCTTTAGAGAGAAAATATGTGCAGACGAGAAGCATTTCGGACAACCAAGGGGTCATCATCGGATCTTTCAGATCGAAGAATATACAAGTAATGTACAAACTATCTCCCAATTCCAAGTACATTTATAATAAAGAGTTTGTAAGTGAATTTCAAAGGAAAGAATGCACAGAGGAAAATCAACATACCCCGGCATAATCAAAGACTGGTGGAGACACCTAGAAAAGTTCAGGGATGATACCCATAACGTTTATGCTACAACTTCATTTAATGAGTACATGGTCTATGTGGCTATGATGTTATGTAGACTTTTTAGGAAGAAAAGTCCTACCCATTTCCCTGTAGAATGGGTTCCCCTTTTACATGAAGCAGTCGAAGGCTATAGCTTTAACTGGAACAAAATTCTATTAGATAACCTAGCTAAGGAGGTTATGAAGTATCAAACAACGAGATCCAATGGCCAACTAGTAGCCTTTTACATGTCGACATATATCATGGATGCTATATGTTTCACGAATCCTTTTCCTTTGATGAATTGGAGTTAAAACCCAACATGCACTAAACCTATTCATGAATATCATTCTAAGTTGTGGGAAGAAAATGCCAAGGATTCCTTTTACGAAATTTGTCATTTCGTGGTGATACCGGTGCATTAGATGTTGTATGGTTGTGCACCCCCCTGTATTTCAGAGTCGGTCATAGGAAAACTCAAGAAGGTCACCGATTGGTTTATTGAGGAGAATTTATCCTATATCAAGGTTTTCAGATGTTCTATCCCTCCTCATGCACTTCTGAAATTCCTCCCTGACAGACTGGTGTGCAGGGAGGTAGCTCATCAGATAATAACATGTGGTATTGGGATAGAACTGAAGACAAATCAAAAGAAGTTTTGGCTAGTCTTTCCCATGCAGATTGGAAGGTTTTTGCTACTCAACCTGGGTCATTCCAAAGTTGAAGTTGCAATTCTAGAGGAGGTCAAGTTGGTGAATCTCAAACATAGGAAACATGACCCTTACCAAATAGTGGGAATCCACATGGCTCACTGTGGCATGAAAGCATTTGAACATGAGGAATCCCCTCACGATGACATTTTCAAAGGTGTCAAAACCTACAAGGAGGTGTTAGACAGGGTACAAACGTTATCATCTGACTTGCAAACTAGTCTTCTAACTTTCCATAGACACAGACGAAGCGGTTTGCCCAAAGTATTGCAGGGCGAAGAAACAACATCTCCTCCAGAACAAGAAAACATTCCCCCAAGCTTCAGATAGAAAGCACAAGATAAAGCAGATACCGAGGAAAATCCACAGGGGGCAGAAGGATATTCACAAAACAAAGAAGTCCCACAGTCAGAGAATTCAGGAGCAAAAATAGAAAGAAATTATGGGACACCTCCCGAGTCCATTCAATCTCCCCCCCCCCCTTCATCATCTACTATTCATGTTGATACTCCCAAGACAGTAGGGGAAATAAAATCCATATATTTGGGTAATCCCATCACTTCCTTGACCCCTTTACAATCTACTTTTGGGTTTCCTCAGGTAGGAGTCATATGCTAGTGACCTTGACCCTATCTGCAGAGAAGAAATACCTCCCTCTGATTACTTCTTCAGTAAAAAGAGGAAGGATGTATTAAAGCAAGAGATGTATATGAGAGAAGGTGGTATGGTAAAGAAACACAGGGTATCGATAGATGGGAAAAACTTGGAAGAGGGAGATTTTGCTACAGAGGTAGCAGGCTCCATGGGGGCTCTGGTAATGACAAATCTATTCACCATTGACAATATGAGAACAAGGTTGAAACAGAGTAACCACAGGATATTCCAGTTGCAAAACCAACTAAAATATACCGAGAAAAATATCAAAGAAGAAATAAATAAATGTCTAGAGTAGGCCAAAGCTGCTAACAAGCAAGAAATTTAATCGCTTAAGTCAAGTCTAGACGAGATGAACGCGAAAATGCAGACTAGCCAAATACAGGTTATTTGGTAAGAAGAAGCAGCAAGACAACTACAGGCTAAATTGAATTCAATAAAAGGGCAGGTTATAGACTTGAAATTTTTTCAGGACCAATCAATGGAAATACATGCGAAGGTAGAAGCCGAGCAACAAAAAATAATCTCCCAAGTAGAGATTATTCAGAATTATTTTCAGGAAACAAGCAATTCTCTTGATAATATTATTTTTAAAGAAAAAGAAGCTAAAGAAGCAAGGGCCACTTTCCAAAAGGTAGTTATATGTTCTGAAATCGAAGAAGTATCGAAAATTCCAAAGCTTTCTATCACAGAGCACATCAAATGCGATATCATGCTCAAGGTATGGGAAAATAACATAGCAGAAAATACAAAAATAGACAAAGAAATCAAAGACGATTGCGAAGAAATCTTTGATTTGTTTGACAAGGGATCATTAGGTATTGAAAGAGACAATTGCACTGGGAAATTAGGACAAATAAACATTGTAAGACACCAGTTGAATTTCAAAGAGGGTTTGAACGAAATTTAGATGGAAATTTCATAGTTAAAGGAAATGGATGTTACCCTAATAGACAAGTGGCTAGTAAAGAAAAACTTGAAATTTCAATCAATTAAGTTTGCTGGTAAGGGGATCGAAGACCGGCTTCCAAAAATTCAGAGAAAATTTTATCTATTCGAAGCAAAGGATTTTCCAGAGCCTCCCAGAAATTTTGTACACTTTCTTGAAAAATGTATTGAATGTATTGGTTTGAAAGAAGGAGATACTTCAATAAAACAATGAGGTATCATTTTAAAAACTTATATTATCAAGATGATAGGAAAATAAATGATAATCATGAAAACGGTTGAGGTTTGCAATTTTGTAACTGTTTGCCCCTAGGAAGTTAGGATATCACCAACCAAAAATCATGAGTGATCTGGTATAAGTATAATTTCAGAAGACTGGAAGAGGGATTTTTCTGGGCGCATTTTAAAGAAGAATTTGAAGATATTTTTTGAATTAATACAAATACAGATTGAAGATTCCAGATCTGGTCAAGTTTGAGTTATGTGTTTCTTCATTGTTTCATATTTTTCATATATCTCTTTAATGAATTCTTAACTACAATTTAGTACAACTTCTATTATGGTAATTAATTATTCTTGCAATTTAATCGTTTACAACCTTTCCTCTGTAGTGGCTATCAGTAGATACAAGACCTGTAGATGTTTTAGATTTCAATATCATATACTTCATTAAGAGTTCTTCCTAACTAGTTTCTTCTTCTGTCACAAAGTGAGATTCCTCTTCAATTGATGCCTCACCTTGTTCGACAGCTTTATGTTTTCTTTTCATTTCATGCATATTCCCTTTTTGAAATTTAACTCAGATACCAGAAACGGCCTTTAGTTTCGTCATACTATTAATTCAATGTTTTAGAGTTCTTCTTACATGTTTTGAAGCAGAAATAGCTAACCCTTAAAAGAAAACACAAGATTTTATTCTTTCATTCTTTATCCATCATGAATGTTCCAGTTACAAGACAACCTAATATCGAACCTGGACTATCAGATCAAATGAGCATTGCTTTAAATTTATTCAACACCATCCTACAGACAACAAATAAATGGGTTGAGTTAGAGCGTTCATTGGAAGTAATTGAAAGAGACATTAGTATCCAGGAAAACTGGGAATCTAGATAGAGACAGTTAAGGAACCAACAATAGCCCTTTTCATATAACTTACCTTTTTATCCTTAGATTTCTCTATCTTGTTGAATGCCTTGATGGTGTACTTTAGAGCCTTAAAGTACAAACTTAGGAACAACATGGGCTATGGTATTTTCGAATATTGACTTGAGATCAGGATATCACCAATTGTGGATTAAGGAAGAAGATATCCCTCCACTTTTAAGATGATATTTGGACACTATGAGTTTACATTTCTACCATTCGGATTGACAAACGCCCCGGGGTATTCATGATTTTGATGATGGGGTGTTCCATGAATACTTGGATAAATTTGTTCGAGTTTTTATTGATGACATACTGATTTATTCTCAGATGAAGGAAGAGCATGATGAACACTTGAGCTTGGTCCTGCAGTGTCTAAGAGAAAACAAATTGTACGGGATGCAATCAAAATGCTCTCTTTACCAATCTAAGATTCAACACTTGGGACATATCATATCTAGTGAAGGTATCGCTATGGATCCAACAAAAGTGGAGGCTATTATGGAATGTCCAGCACCGACAAATGTACACGAAGTACATAGTTTTATGGGTTTAGAAGGATATTACCGACGATTTGTCGAAGGATTTTTGAATATAGAAAAATCGATCACATAATTGTAGAAGAAGAACAAGAAGTTCTTGTGGACTGAGGAATGCACAAAAGCATTTCAAAGGCTCAAGGAGTTGCTGATGAAAATACCGATACTAAAATTTCCTGAAATGGAAAAGGAGTTCTTGGTATGCATGGACGCATCCAAGGAAGGGTTAGGTGAAGTTTTGATGCAAGATGATCAAGTAATCGCTTACATTTCACAGAAATTGAGAAGGCATAAAGAGAACTACACAAAAAATGACTTGGAGTTACTAGATATTGTTTACGCCTTGAGAGTGTGGAGACATTAATTGATTGGAAAAAAATTCAAGTTTAAGACAGATCACTATGGATTGCAGCATATTTTTACACAAAGTGACCTGAACGTGCGACAAAGGTGTTGGTCTGAATTTCTTAGCGAATATGACTTTGAAATTTATTACATAAAGGAACTGTGAACCAAGAGGCAGATACGCTGAGTAGGAGGCCACACATATTTTTGGTGTTACCTCTTAGGATGAATCTTCAAGAAAATATTCTAACTTTACAAATCAATGATGACTGGTATAAGGAAGTTAAGAAAAATATTGGACAAGATACCATGATGGTACTAAGGTATGAAGGTTATTCACTAGATGACAATGGATTATTGAGATTTAACAGAATAATTTACGTACCACCTAACAACGAACGTAAAGTTTGATCTTAAGTGAAGCACATCGAAAGTATACATGGCTCATCCGGGAGTCACGAAGATGAAAGTAGATCTTAAGACTTTATTCTTCTGGAAAGGAATAAAGGAAGACATCGTTAGTTACGTGGCGAGATGTCTAGAATGTTAGTAAGTGAAGGATGAACATAGACATCTAGCAGGATTTTTACAACCACACGCTATTCCTGAATCAAAATGGGAAGTCATTTCGATGGAATTTATTGTTGGATTGCCACTAATGGAAAGAAGACATGATTTGATTTTTGTGGTAGTTGACACTCTGATGAAGAGGGCACACTTTATTCTAGTGTGTTCAACGTATCAGGCACCAGACATAGCTAAAGTTTTTTTCAGTGAGATTGTGAGATTACACGGGGTTTCAAAAAGAATCATATCCAATCGAGGATCGATGTTTACATGACGATTTTGGACCAGTTTCCAAGAGGCTTTGGGAACACAATTAAACTTTAGCACAACTTATCATCTAGAGACAGATGCGGAAATAGAAAGGACAAACCAAATTTTGGAGGATATGTTGCATATGTATGTAATGGACCAACATAAACGTTGGGAATAATTCTTTCCACAAGTAGAATTTGCATACAACAATAACTATCAGAGTACGATTAATATGACATCATTTGAGTTTCTTTATGGGTGATCGTTTCAGACATCGTTGAGTTGGGATCGAATTATGGATAGGGTACTGGTAGGACCATAAGTGATTCAAGAAATGGAAGAACATATGTAGTCGATTAGACAAAGAATTAAAGAAGCATAAGATCAACATAAGAGTTATGTTGATGCACATCGCATTGACCATAGTTATGAAACCGGATATAGAGTCTTCTTGCAGGTAAAACCGTAGAAGAGTTCGATCAAGTTTGGAAAATTTTCTAAAATCTCTCGTAGGTTCGTGGGACCCTTCGAAGTAGTGGAAAAGAAGGGACCCATGGCTTATCGACTAGACTTGTCTGATTCTTTGAGGCATATGTATGATGTTTTTCATGTATCTGTTTTGAGACACTATATTAGTGACCCTTCACATGTTATTGGCATGAGTTCCTTGTCGGTATCGGACGAGGGTGTTCTCATGGCAGAGCCAATATGAATTCTGGACCATTTCATTTGACATCTATGGTGTTGAAAAGTCGATTAGGTCAAGGTCCACTGGGACAATTATAGTCCACACTCGACTACCTGGGAGGATGCATATGAGATGCGTCAATAATTTCCTTACTTGTTTTGATAGATTTAGACATATAGATCTACGTCAGATACATTTATTTACTTGCTTTTACATATACTGTACAAACTTTGGGATGAAATTTAAAAAAAGAGGGGGTGTATGTAACATCCCGCTCTACTGAGCATACTATTATTGACTTATTCTTTGAGGACACTTTCTTGCAAGTGATCCAGGTTTGGAACAATATGATTTCATTCATATTTTGGGTTATATATGATGATGTTAAGGTGTTATAACTGCTTGATCTTATTGATGTATATATATGTGATGAAATGTGCTTTGACAAGTCATCTTGAGTGTACAGGACACATGATAGGTTATGAATGACGATGGCATCAAAGGGCTTCCTTGGACTCTAGATTGAGTCATGGAGTGGATTGTATTGCTTGAGTATTTCATTATTATGCACCTATGATGTATGATGGATTTTAGTATGATTTATATATATGGATTTTGACACTTTTTTTGTTAGTGGATGTACGCTTGACGGTGCTTGCTAATYCGACTCACATAAGGAGTAAAGGGGCCTTGCATAAAAAACTAGATATTGAGGGAGAGGGGTGGCAACATCCYTGTCACAACCTACTAGCACTCCCATCGTGGCTAGAACTATAGGTTAGCAATTACCTAGTTGGGTGGTCCATGATGCCATGAGGGAAAACTGAGACAATCGTTGACACATATTTCTAAGGGGCACGCAATAAGGCAGGATCCTTATTCCTTAGAAGCCCTTAGTCTCTCACAAGGTCGACTGAATGGATTTTTGACTCCAAGGGGTTAGAAAAAATTACAAAAACAAGTCAACACGAGTGGCACCCTTGGATCACGAGTTTCATCTTGAAGGGCACATCACACAATTGAAACCCGAGTAAATAAAAATAGGTGGACTAGAAAACACTGGAATGATTTGACCTTGAAGGATTAAAATAATCAATTAAACAATAGAGCATTAATTATTAAAGCCAACCATGAATTTTAATAAAGGGGCTAATTGAATTGTGACATTAGTAAAGATGTAAAAGAAATTAATGGTTAGGAAATAGTAAGAAAGAACCTAAAGAATTTATAAAATACACAATGGTGCATGAAAATTGTTAAAAATAAATCATTGTTTAAAAATAATTACAACTTGAGAGAATGGGTTGCGCATAGAATAGAATTTGAGTCAACCAACCCTAGCCTAACTAAGAAGATTCCTAATCCAACCCTAACTAAAACCTAGTTAGGAGACACCCATTAATTAAGGGGATTGGGGAAACTAAGGGATAACTAAGAGGAAACTAGGAACACATGGGGAAATGGGAGGAAAGTTGGATTTTAAAGAAAAAATAAAAGATAATTTACTTGTGCAACTTGGGGAGGATGTGACACTTGTAGTGGATGAATAATCCTGAAATTAATTTCTAAAAATTAATGAATTATGCACGAGGGAAAAATGTCCGTGAGGAGGAATTCTATAAAGAAATGGACGTAGAAGGGAAAGGGATCAGATGTTGGGAAGGCACTATTACGCTGCCAAAATTTTGATTGACTATGTTTTTACTTGTGAAAGTTGGGACATCCAGGCTTGTAAAAGAGTGGAAGCTCTTCCTTGCGTGGCAAGCCTAGAATATATTGTGTTTGGGTCTTTGTTCTTGGCCCATTTGCGGCTCGAGCAGTTAAGGGGGAAGAGGAGTACCCTTAGCATTGGATGGGAGGTACTGGTGAAGTCTTTGTGATTAGCAAGCAGAGGATATGAAGGAGCACAAGGTCTGGAAGGACATCTTCAACACACACGTTTCATTGATTTCTAGTATTTGAAAGATGAATTTATTTATTTTACGAGAGTGTCTATACATTATATGGGTAGAGTTATTGTAGAATCATTGGAAGGTATAACTGTCAAGTGTTACGTTTGGTGGAAAATAAACAATAACAATAGTGTTATATTTTAAATCTTCCATGTAAATCTCAGACGTTTTCCAAAATCTGTATATCGGTCTGATCCTCCTTGTTTAGTGAGAATTATGTATTCATATATCTTATGGTTAAGTATGTATTTTTCATCCTTACTTGAATATGTTGAACAAAGTTTAAGGGGATTATGTTAGGAMTTTTAAATGTATTKCTCATTGGTCATTGTAGTTTAGTTCCAATTTGTATCGTAAGCCCTTGTTGAATTTCATTTAAAATCCAAATCAATTCTATTGATGGGTTTTGTTGCCGATAGGTGTATGGGACCCGAATTTGTATCATAACTTACTATGATGTTTAATATTTTTTTTTTCTCTCAAATGGTTGATTCTCAATGGGGTTTTACCCGAATTTTCCTGTTCCTCTGATGTAAACCTTGGGTTAACCTTAGTTGTTAGTAGTGAGGAACCCCTGTACCATAGTATCTTAAATTTCAACTTCAGGATCTCAGGTTGTCTGGGTGAAGGTCTCCAGACTTATATCCTTTACTTACTTCTTTCCTAGGCACTAGCCCTTTTTCCTAAACCAAGTCATGTATGTGAACGGGAGCCAAAACCTATTACCAATTCAAATGAGCACTATTCGAGGCTCTAGAACTCCGGTGCTAACATGTCACATCACTGAGAGTGATACGCGTCACCTTAATTATTGCAGATAACGTAACCCAAGGTACCTAAAATGAGTTCCATGTTGTTAAGGAAAATATATGAAATAATCTCACTCAAACATTTTCAGATCTTGCTTGGCTAAGGAAAAATAGACATGAATATCACCCTATGTTTATAGCCTCAAAATTTGTTTCCTAATCCACAAGTATTAGTTACAAGGGCTTAGGATGATTTTTTATAAATAAAAGATTGCTGTAAAATTCAACATTTTTATATAATTTTTTGAATATAAGAGATGCAAAAGTAAATGTGGAGACAAAAGAAAAAATACCAAGTCACATATTAACGTAGATGAGACAGAATAGAAATCACTTATTTCATTCCAAGAGATCAAAAGAATCGTTCTCTTTACAAAAATCCCCGAGGGAGTTTGGACCAAAGTCAAACTTAGATGTCCCCAATGAAAACCATACAAAAGGACTTCTGACAGAAAGTAAAAAACTGAACTTTAAAAGCTGGATCAACTTGCCACAGATTGTTTCCCACTCGACTTTTCACAATATCCTTTATCAGTCATGAAAATTAATTCATAAACAGACAAGTCTACATAGACTATCAAAGATAGATCAACACCTCTGAAAACAAGTGTCTGAATGATGTAATTCAGCCTTGAATCTTGCTGTCTACAATAGGACCCTACTGTCATAAAAGATAATTAGGATTTTAATGAATAAATAATGAATGAAAACTGAACTATCTCAATAAAACTCAAGAGAAGTCCTTATTATGCTTTCTCCTTCTATTCTCCCCTTGTTTTTCCTTCTCTTTTTGCCTTTAAGAAATCAAAATTAGTTGAAGTAGTTCAACTACCTCTTTTAGTTAAGTTAACTAAAACTAAACTAACTTTTAGTTTAGGGGAAGAATTAACATAATAATAATAAGGGTCTTTAATAAATAATAACTAGTAGGTGGGACCCCTTATGACTCCCTTTAGTTTATTAACAAAAATAAACATAACCAGTCAATCAAACAAACACATCCCTCCTTGTGGCTTCCATCATCATTCTCATATTTTGAAAATTAAATATCAATGATATTTTAAACCATATCCAAAAATATAATATCCAAAATATCAAAAAATAGTATGTTGTCGAAAATTTTTAGCAGTCAACTATTCTCAACAATCAATAATAAAATATACTCAAAAACCATATTTGCCACTTTGGGAGGCAATTTTCCCTTTGTTGTTGTTGTCTCCCTTTGAATTTTCTAAATTAGCCTTAGGATGTGTGGAGCCTTTAGGCTTGATCTCAATGACAACATGAGAGCAGTCATCTCTCAAGTGCATGCGGGATGAAACAGATTTGGCTGAATCACTTGAGGGAGAGGAGGGGGAAACAACAACTTTTCCTTTACCATGGGCTTCAGTTTTGAGTCTCTTTCTTGCGTGGGAATAATGTATAGGTGAGTGTGCTGGGGAAATTTGGACATTTGGGTTAACCGATGGAGGAGGAGTAGGTAGAGACAAATTGGGCCAACCACAATGTTGGGAGACTGTTGGGTGAACAATCTCTTTCCATCCGTCATTTTCAGGGACTTCAGGTTGTAATGAGACATGAGGGGGGAAAGGGATACCAGGGACATGCTAGGGCTGGAAGGGAGGCCTTTCTGGCTTAGGTTGGACTACCCCTTGTCCAATCCAGTTGAAAAGTCTAGCTTGGAAGAGCTGGTTTAACTCTTGTGGATCTGCATCAAAATGTATCGAAAATATAGGCCTTCTAGGGCCTCTGTTTCAATTCCCTCTACCCCTGTTATTTCGGCCATGGCTTCCTCTATCGAAGAATCTAATCCTGTATCCAACGTTCATTAGCATCTAGCTTCTTAAACAAACCATACATGACATCTCTTTAATATGAAACAGATTTTGGCTCAACAATCACTTCGGAC
This sequence comes from Picea mariana, assembly GCA_032191745.1. Lineage (NCBI taxonomy): Eukaryota > Viridiplantae > Streptophyta > Pinopsida > Pinales > Pinaceae > Picea > Picea mariana. The sequence goes on from JASDQU010200438.1 coordinate 17,172, forward strand.
CCATGCAATCCAATCCATAAAATTCATTTAATACTTGTCAATGAGCAGGGGGTGAATAAGGGTTCTGGGATATCTAAGGGGGTTGTATTGAGTGAAAAAGTGATAATATGAAAGGGAGAAAGAACATGATTACTRCTCAACAAATCATTAAAMAATCAACTATGTTGCAATAACAAAACATATCAATTGTAACCCATCTCTGTGTCATCCTTTAACTGTTGTAATACATAGTTCCCATTTAATTTTAATTTAATTTTAATGACAGGGCGTGMAAAGTGAATATGGGAYTGTGAGGGGATTCGTAATGAGCGAAAAAGTGATAAAATGATAGGGAATGATAATGGATATTGTTCATAAAAMAAATTAAATAATCAATAATCATAACTTTGTATTAGAATCAATCCAAAAAGCATCAACATTCACTGTTTCTCAATTTTATACCAAACTGTCCACTATTCGAATAATTAATTTTCCCATAATTTCTCAATTCATAACAGTCTATGCAATCATAAATTTTAAACAAAACAACCATTCCATTCAACAATCATGTTTAACAAAGTGCCGATCCTTTCTTTATTTTCTTTCCTTTTTTTAAAAATAATAAAAAAAATGCACACCAATATGCTCGACATCCATCCCTGATAGTCCGTAGTGCATCACGATAATAATCAACATCCACTATTTACCAATTTACAATTGGGCCTAATTAAAATATACAAAGGTGTCTTTTCAAAACCAAATTGACTTTCAAAATATGCTCGATTATACACAGTATTCATCATATCAATCGACAAGATCTTGCAATGAAACAACAATCAACCAAAACATATAACCTAAGCCTTATCACTGTGGGTATAAGTTTCATTTAAATCCATTGGTAATCTTTATGATGATCCAATACAATGTATGAAGCAAACATCACAAGCTACACATAGGCATCATTTTTAAAACTGGCCATAATCCTGATTGTGCCTAGCAAAAACACACAAGTGTTTCCAATTGCAATCAAGACCATGTTGGTAAAAACACAATTAGTGAAACCATAATGAAAGAAGACATATCTCGACTGTATGCAAGTGCATGTTTCCATTTGTAATTGTTTGACCAATTTGATCATAAAAGGATGAGACAAAGACTCGACGAAAAAAAACCTCCATAACCATTTCACTGATAAACCAATATTTGACAACCCAGAAGGTGCCCGATGGGATCAAAGACAGTTGGAAATCAAATCAGGTTTGTCACAATCAAATCCAGGAAGACAACAAGTGCACATTCATCTTTTAACCATAACATAGAGATTTGGAGGTCTTCCGAGACTTATCAACCACAGACATAATACCTTTCGAAAAAGATACAACAGTGAGCCACACAATCTTCTTATTACTTTAAGTCCTGGATGAGACCAATGATTAACACCCGAGGAGAGCAAAGGCAAGTGGATAATAACCCATTTCACGTGACGCATTTAAAACTTGTAGAGGAGAGGCAAATTTTAATTGAATAGTGGCAGTTATTAAAAGAAACACAGAGATGTAACATCTCTACCCATTACTTAAGAGCTGAAAAACTTGGCAGAAACATCAATGAAGATGCAAACATCCTTTTGACATAACGCCGAGATATAAATTGTATCAAACCACAACCATACATGCATATATTAATGTTAGGGCCACCCAATATTGGATGTTGGGATACTTTGGTGAAAATAAAATAAGAATGAGCCAATGACCATGAATCGGGGTTTGAAGAAATAACACAACAACTGCTAGCAATCCCTCTGCGACTGGGTACGGGTTACAATCATGATTGTGAGGGAATGAAATAACTGGCGGTAACAAATAGAAATGAAACCCTGCATCATTAACACATAGCCATATGTACCGACATTCACTTATTATTCCATAGCGACCCATCACAATAATAAATTGACCGAGCAACCAGTGGATGCACAACTTAAAAAAAAAAAAAAAAAATTCTTTTGCTTGCAATCTGAAACATTTAACAGT
>JASDQU010200442.1:0-14145 GCA_032191745.1 Picea mariana
CTATGTGCGGGTTAGGACCTTAACATCCTTAGATCATGCTACTCCAAGCTATCAGTAGTGGGTCATCCCCGAGCTGGGACTAAAATCAACCCAGTGTAAAGGAAATCTTAGGATAGGCTGAGACTACAGAAAGTTGCACAATGCAACAAGAAGGATTCTCTCCAAGGAGCCTACTTATTCCCACTGCTCACAAACTCTCATTCCCCGCATTCCTATCCCACCCCGGGAATATACACCTTCATTGTTCCATAGTCCATTGGCTACTCCACTTCCCTTCTAGGGCTTCAACAACAGGCCAAATCAAGAATTATTAGAGCTCTATAGTTGTTGCTGGAGTCCCTCCAGAAGAAATCACTTCCCCAGAAAACTCTCTCACCTAGAGAGAGTTTCTCATAGTCCTGACAGCTTGCTTCTTCAACCCATGAGCCTGACAACCTGCCTCTTCAAACCACATGCCTAGAAACCTGCTTCTTCTGTCCAACTCCTAATTCAACTAGGTAACCAAAATAGCAACAACGGTTAAGGCAAAGGAACACTCAAAAACTTACAGAGGTTCACGATGGAAGAGGGTTCAACAATGGCGGAAATGGATGACTGTGTTCCTGGTCAGTGCGTGAGTGAATAGGTCAAAGGATGGCCAGAATCAAGAGTGAACTCATGAGGAAATATGTCAAGAATGGTTGGAAAACCCCCACAATGATGTAATTTCCCACATAAATTTCCATTCATCCTAAATGACACATGGATCTCTAGGAGCTCATTCCTCTCCACTTGGAGTTCGTTCCTATCCCAAAAGGAACTTAGGATATCATGGTTTATTTCCCAAACTTTAGTGTTTTAGGAAATACATTATAATATTCCCTTGGGTTAAGCCCTCAAGCTTAGCTCATTTTCCTATCCTCTCAACCCCCTTCCCTTTCCCTTCCTAGTGGAGCTTAGTCCCACATAACTCTTTCTTTGTGGTCAGTCTACACACAATGATGTATTTTTATTAATGATCTACATAATTACATATACAAAATTAGGCTCACTGGCCTTAGAATCTAGGCTCTTCGGCCTTATAAACACATAAGCCTCCCAACTTATAAATACTTGTCTCACTAGCCTATAAACATCATTTAAACATCATTACAATTCAATAGGGGCTCGATGTAATATCCCCAAGACCGAACCCAATTGTAAATGTAAATTCAAATGTACTTAAGCTGGTGAGCTATATGACATCATTTTATATGCACATTTCATGGTAGAGTGCGCGCCTGTACTGCGCGGTAACATGAGGAAGTGTGCACATTCCTGGATACCGTGCGCAGCAACTTGAGTGCGCGCGATTGTGAGGCCAGTGAGCCTTTGTGTATATGTTGTGTTTTATAGGCTGGTGAGCCAAGTTATAATAAGCTAGGATGATTAAGTTTTTAATTAGGCCAGAGAGCCTAGATGCTAAAGGCCAATGCACCTATATTTGTATACATCTCATCATAAAGTATGGATAATTATTTTATCCTAATTTCTAAAGTTGGGGACAAGTGGACCAAAGTAGCTCCCAACATGACAAGTGTTAAGTTGGGGACATGCATATGTATTGTTGGGACTTAGTTCATTTTCACACCCCCCCCATCATTCTGACCATCATCATATTTTTGAGGATTCCTTCCATCATTTAGCAGGATGCCATGACCATTTTCACTCATGTAGTTAGTTATCCTCCATACTTTCTTTCATTATACCTGAGCTTGTATCCATGGCCATAGAGGTTTTTGTAACTGGTTAGCTGGGGAGATGGACTGAAGAAGTAGTTTGTCAGGCCCGTGAGAAATTCTCTGGGTGAGAGAATTGCTAGGAATTGACTTCCTGAAGGTGTTGAACTACAACTACATGGCTCTAAGACTTCCTCTCCGGCTTGTTGCTGAAGCCCTGGAAGGGAAGTGGGGCAGCCAAGGGACTATTGAGAAGAGAAGGGGAACACTTCCTTGGGTGGGATAGGCACGTGGGAAATGAGAGATTGTAGGCTGTTAGTTTGAGTAGGCACCTGTGATGGAGTCTTTCCTGTTTTCCATGAGCCGTTAGCTTAGTTAGGAACCCTTACCCGGGTGGAGTTTAGTCCCAGCTCGGGGGTGACCCACTGTTGAGAGTGATGAATAATGTAGTCTAAGGTTGGGAGGTTCATGGAAGGTCTGCACGCAGTTGATGACATTCTTACCAAGATAAGTGTCAACTGTGTGATAAATTTACATGCTGCATTGTTATTTATGTGCATACATTTATGGGTTATCATATGTGCGATTATAACTGTTTTTATTTTTATGGGTGTTACCTGTATATGCTGCATGTATAAGTTTACTTCTATTTCAGTGTGAATTCATGAATTTACATAACGTATTTGTCTGTTCACGTTTTATATATAAGCTTCTGCAAGAGTTCTGTGTGTGGATATGTTTTAATCGCATGCAGATAGAAGATTGTATGTGGCATAGCTCAATTTGGATGTTGAGTATGTTACAGTTTGTTCCGCACAGAGAATAGAAGTGTTCACTGGTGTAGCGTGGCCTGACATGGATGGTCGGGGATGTTACAAAACGTTTTCAGAGCTAGGTAAAGCGTCTGAGTAGTGGCATGGCCTGGTTTGTTGGTGGCTAGGGATGTTACAAATTGGCATCAGAGCTTTATTTTTCAACACTGATCCTGGATGGGCCGAGAAATTTAATTTGAAGTGAAATTTCACAGAGGATTTATTTCAAAGTGGCCAAATTTTGAATTACGGAACGTCCATGGTAAAAAGTAATAGCAATTGTGCGGAATTGGGGAAAAAGCCCCAATTTCTGTTGTTAAATTCGTGGGAAAATTGAGAAATTTGGCCATGTGGTGAGATATTATCGATTTAATATATGTTCTGGAAAATCTAGACCTGGAATTGGTCGAATTTGAAGTCACAAGGAAGTCATGTCATTTGGAGCGAGTTTTGTAATTAAAATTCCAAATTCGTGAATTGATTTTGGGTGAATTCGTTCCAGAAATGTCAACCCACAATGATTCATTGTTGGAGAGGTTGAATTGGTATTGTTGGGATGAAATTGAACGGATTTCATGGTTGTATAATTTCTATGATAAATTGGGGAAAAAGTTAGGAAAAAGCCCCAATTTTTGCAGCGGAATTCACGAGGAATCGATGCGCATAAAGGTGAATGTGCACAGGTGGGCGCACTAAAAATGCAGGATGTGCAATAAAAATCTTGTCATAGGTAAAATTCGACACTGTGTGCCAAGATATTATCATGTTGGTGTGTGCGCTAAATTTTGGTGCCACACAGAAAAATGTTAGTGTGCGGGTGTGCGTGCTAAATTTTGGTACCGCGCAGAAAAATAGTGGTTTTCTGGTGCGCACGCTAAATTTTGGCGACGCACAGAAAAATGTTGGTGTGCAGGTGTGAATGCTAAATTTAGCATTATGTAGTGTGCATATGCATAAGAAGTGTGCACGGTGTGGAGATTCATAATAATGGTGCACGTGGTGTGCGCAATATTGGCATAATGCAGTGGAGTTTGGTAGCTGCACGCGCAATGTGGGTATATGTTGTCGCGTGACAACTTAGTTAGTGGTGCGCACAAGGTTTTAATGCACGATGGAGACGTACTAAACTCTGGCATGGTGCAATGTGTAGAGTGAAATTCATGCGTGATATCTGCGCATGGTACAAAAATTTCGCACGGTGGATATCAATGCGTGGTACAAAAACTGCACGTGGTGGATATTGGCACGCGACATGAAAGTAGTGCGCGCAAGTTATTGGTGCGACAGAGAAGTCATACACAATGGTTTTAAAGTGTGTGAAGCACGATCGTGGTGAATATGGGTTCACAAGTTGATATATGTGTGTGCGAATTTGTTTGAAGGGCAAATAACAGTAGGAAACCAGTGATTTTCTGCGATGTTTTACGTCATTTGAATGTCATCTTTTTACAATGCGTTTTTGAAGGCCTTAAGAGCATTTTGAGCAACTCAAAAACCACGAGACAAAGGCGTAATGAAGGTACACTTTGTCTTTGTAACTCAATTAAAAGAGCTCGGAGAGAGCTTTCTAATGATGTAAATTGTTCTTCAAACGAAGCTTTTATGAGAAAGTTACAATACAAACAATGAAGGGTAAATTTTAAGACCCATCTAACGTCAAAGAGCCATAACTCTCTCCTCCAGAATCAGATTGAAGCGCAGGAGTAGTCAATCGAAAGATATTGAAACATAGAAGACATTGCAGTAGCTAAATTAAATTTATGGGGATGTTAAAAGTGTTTAATATTGAAAATAAGGTACCTGTAGCATATCAGTTACAATATGGTATTTTGGCCTAGAACTTTAGTGGGCTGTAACTAGCAGCCCAGAACCCAGAATGAGGTGAAACTTGGACAGAGTATCCATAATATGTATATTAAGAAACCCAATTGAGATCCCACAAAAATTCCAAAGGAGTAGGTGCAAAAATGCATATTACAGCGCAAAGTTGCGCAAGTTGAAGAATGAACAAAAAAGTTATTGGGCAATTTTCAATTAGCCATAACTTTCTGCTCAAGACTCAGAATTGAACATGGGAGCAGGCGTTGGAAAGGTATTGAATAGTGGAATCTAAATATACACCTAGAAAATTGATCAAGGAATTCAAATTTCTAGGAAATCAGAAGAAATAATTATGATATGTATTATTGAACCAGAATGGTTCATATTTTCATAAAATTGTTGAGTCAGTTAACCTGACAAAGTTTAGTTAAAATTAAGAAGAGGTACTCAGGGAAAGAGTGTTATGAAAAAATATTCAGAAGATGATCAAAAGCCAAGACTACAAAAGGTTAAGGTATGAATCTTTGCTAGAGTTTTGGCTAGAAAGTACTTGGATCCGAAATAATCATGCACAGTGGTTACAATGAAGAGCACTTGAAGGATCAGGAATTTGGAAGAATGGAAAACTTCTGTGATAAACTAGGAAACATGATACAGGAAGAAAAGAAGTTGCTGCAATTACTGTAGCAACAAGTATTTTATGGATTTTAGCACAACCATAAAGTGAGAATGCTTGCATGTTAGCAAGTGTTATTGCACATGGAAGGAAGCAACATAAAGTTGGAATGTTGAATTATAAGGATGATAAAGAAGCATGAGAACTTCTACTTTCATCAGATAATCATGTAGCATTAAACTCGTCTAATGTCAGCCATGCAGGTAAGTATTCCTGTTTAGAAATTATGTTGTATAATTGCCAAAGGGAAATACAGGTAAGAATTTCCCCAAATTGAATTTTAAACTACATTGCATAGTATTGTTTATGTGCATTGACAGGATTAAGTTACCACTAGGTGTGGTAAAGGGTAGAGGCTTGTTATATTATCAAAGATTTTATCTTTTGAATGCACACACTGACATAGTAGCATGTCATGTTAATTTGGTTATGAGGAAATAACCAGAGAAAATAAAAGATAATAACTTGTTATAGGAATGATGCTAAGAAAGCTAGTCATGTATGAGACCAAGACATGGTTGGATATGGCAAGGTATTGTTATAGAAAGGTTATGTGCCCCATAAATACCCAATGAGATTCCTACTTTAAATAAAACTTGGACTGCAACCTTTTTGCTAACACTAATAAACACTACAGAATTGTACTCTTGGTGTAGTGTTTAGGTCGAAAAGGAAGGCATCCAAGTAATTGTGAAGACAATGGGGAGTGTGTGGAGATGTGTCAAGACATTGGCCAGATTTCCAATTTATGGATGGTGAGATGCATGACTTAGATGAATCTCATTCTGAAAATCAATGTAAGGGTGCATTGAATAAATAGGCATTGAGAGTTGCACTCATGCCTGGTAAGTGGCAGAGTTGCACTCATACATGTTGGAATTGTATACTTAAATGCATTTTGTTGAATGCATTTTGTGAGTGCATGTATATATGTTTTTACATGGAAATAATTAGACTAATGGTTGAAATGTTGCTAACTCATGAAGTTGAGAACATTTCAGGAACTGATAAACATTTCAACAGGAAAGTTGCAAGTGAGGTGGTCACAGGAATAGTGAATATAGAAAATTTATGTTCAGAAAATTGAAGAAGTGAACTTGTTGTTGTTAATTATAAACATGCATATGCATAGAATGATGAGTCATTCTATTTGGTTAAATTTTTTGGTAATTGTGATTGAATTGCTAGGTGCATGCAATTCTAAGATCACGACATAAGGTGTTATACACGTTGAATTATGATGTACAAAAAATACTGACAATTTGTTGGTTGTATGCAATATATAATCGTTGCGGGAAAAATGGTATTTAGCATGGTGCTTGCTAAAAGCCATAAGGAAAAATACATTCTATTATTCTATTAACGATGAAAAATTATGAAATAGAATTTAGTATTTTGGGAAAAGTCAAATTCCTTATGAAATTAATTGATTTTTGAAATGGAATTTTTTATGATGCTCTCTCATGATAACTACATGTGTATGATGCAAGTGAGATGATAATGATTAAAGTGGGAACTCCTTGAGACACGGTGCTTTGAGACTTCCTGTCTGGCCTATACTGGAGCCCTGGAAGGGAATTTGTGCAGCCGATGGACTCTTGGACAATGAAGGTGCATACTACCTTGGGTTGTACAGGCATGTGGGGAAGAGAGACCGTTGGTTGGAGTGCTGCTGAGGTTTGGTACCTTGGCCTAGACTATGTTGATATTGATTATGGCATGTGGTTATCTTGGGAAGCCATTTTCCTGATGGAGTCATATCCCATGCTTGGGGATGATATGATGCTGAGAGTTTATCAGTAGTGAGATATAAGGCTGGGTGGAACATCATGGATCTACAACCAGTTGCTGCTTCAATGAAGTTTAATTGAAGCATGTAATAAGGAACAATGAGCTAAATTATTTATGAAGTAGCTCTATGGAATAGAGCAATTAACTTCAAGTTGCCATATGAGTACCAGAATTGGTGCTGGAAAGTAGAACACCAGATGGGTAACAATATTTCAATAGCTAAATATTGGAGATTTTAAAGAATTTGAATGGTACATGGTATATAATGCACTGAGGATTTTTGAAAATTTTGTTGTACATGTGTACATGATGCACTGAGGACAATGCATAAATAAGGGGAGGGGATTGTAATATCCCCAAGACAAAACCCAATTGTAAATGTAAATGAAAATGTACTTAAGTTGGTGATTTGTATGACATCATTTGATATGCACATTTCATGGTATAGTGCGTGCATGTACTGTCCAGTGAAATGAGGAAGTGTGCACATTCCTGGATACCGCGCACAACAACTTGAGTGCGCACAATTGTGAGGCTGGCGAGCCTTTGTGTATATGTTGTGTTTTATAGGCTGGTGAGCCAAGTTATTATAAGTTAGGATGCTTATGTTTTGAATTAGGCCAGAGAGCCTAGATGCTAAAGGCCAGTGCGCCTATATTTGTATACATCTCATCATTAATATAAAATACATCACTACATGTAGACCGACCATGATAAGAGAGATGGGGGGAATAAAATCCACTAGTTAGGGAAAGTATGGGACCTAAAAGTCAAGGAAAAGGGCTAATCCAGGGAGCTTAAGCCAAAAATGAATATTATATTAATATTTCTTAAATCATAAAGTATGGATAATTATTTTATCCTAAGTTCTAAAGTTGGGGACAAGTGGACCAAAGTAGCTCCCAACATGACAAGTGTCAAGTTGGGGACATGCATACATATTGTTGGGACTTAGTTAATTTTCACACACCCCCATCATTCTGACCATCATCTTTTCCAGGATTCCTTCCATCATTCAGTAGGATGCCATGACCATTTTCACTCATGCAGTCAATTATCCTTCATACTTTATGTCATTATACCTGAGCTTGTATCCATGGCCATAGAGGTTTGTGTAATTGGTTAGCTGGGGAGTTGGACTGAAGAAGCGAGTTGTCAGGCCCATGGGATATTGAAGACACGGGTTGTCAGGCCCATGAGAAATTCTCTGGGTGAGAGAATTGTTGGGAATTGACTTCCTGAAGGTGTTGAACTACAACTACAGGGCTATGAGACTTTCTGTCCGACCTGTTGTTGAAGCCCTGGAAGGGAAGTGGGGCAGCCGAGGGAATATTGAGCAGAGAAGGGGAACACTTCCTTGGGTGGGAAAGGCATGTGGGGAATGGGAAACTGTAGGTTGTTAGTTTGAGTAGGCACCTGTGATGGAGTCTTTCCTGTTTTCCATGAGCCATTATCTTGGTTAGGAACCCTTACCCGAGTAGAGTTTAGTCCCAGCTCGGGGGTGACCCACTGTTGAGAGTGATGAACAGTGTGGTCTAAGGTTGGGAGGTTTATGGAAGGTATGCATGCAGTTGGTGACATTCTTACCAAGATAAGTGTCAACTATGTGATAAATTTACATGCTGCATTGTTATTTATGTGCATATTTTTATGGGTTATCATATGTGCGATTATAACTGTGTTTATTTTTATGGGTATTGCCTGTATATGATGCATGCATATGTTTACTGCTATTTCAGTGCGAATCCATGCATTTACATAACGTATTTGTATGTTCACATTTTATATATAAGCTTCCACAAGATTTATGTGTGTGGATATGTTTTAATCGCATGCAGATAGAAGATTGTATGTGGCATAGCTTAGTTTGGATGCTAAGTATGTTACAATATGTTCTGCAAAGAGAACATAATTGTTCTCTAGCTTAATGTGGCCCGGCATGGATGGTCAAGGATGTTACAAAACAGTTTTAGAGATAAGTAAAGCATCTGAGTAGTGGCATGGCCCGACTTGTTGGTGGTTGGGGATGTTACACTTGACCTTGGGGTATTACATGCTTTAAAAGGGAACCTATGAGGAGAATTATCTGTGGAACTATAGATTTGAGATTAGACAATGGTGGGAACGAAATTGTGATGCCTTTATATGGAAGGAAGCAAAGTTTCTAGGTAAAAGTGAGAAGGATACAAGAGATTGTGCCTTTTATTTAGAAATATCGAGCGACCAGTATGAGATATTCTGGGTAAAATTCTTGGAATAACTATTCCATTGGATAGATCGGCTCTAAGAAGCTCCAGAATTCCAAGAAAATGACTTGGGATACAGAGAATATCGCATCACTCCATCGACTGGATCACCATATCACATGAGCAATCGATTTTTAGGTTAATATGATTCTAGAGGGATAAATCATTGAATTCGTAGCTGAGAATCACCAATATTTTTCATGGGAAGAGGAAATTTTCAAGAAATGTGCACGCAAAATATTACTGAGGGAAATTCCCCTAGGGATCAAATAATTCTTGATGGAGGAGGGGATGATAACTATTCCCTCACCTGAGGTGGTATCCTAAACACCTATGCTTGGGGTAGGGTGATTTTGGTGTAAGGATCATGACATGAGAAGGGGAAAGGGTTCTTTGACAGATGGGGGAAGATCAAGAAATGAACACAAGAAGAGAGTCACCATTGTTGAGAAGTGGTGGCATGGAAAGGTAAAGAAAGTAGCGAAGCAGTCCGAGGTCTTGCAGAAAGAAATCAGATAAAGAGGAACATATGAAAGAAAGAAGGAAGAGTTGAGGAAGGTTAGAAGACAGGAAATAATGGCCAATATAAGATTACAATAGAGAGAAGTGCAGAAAGGAAGGAGTCTCCATATGGATGGACAAGAAGAGGAGTGTGGAGAGGCAAGGGGAGATGAAGTAGGCCTAGACCTTGCAGGTGATCAAGAAGATTCAACCCTGATATCAGGAAACTTCAAGAATCATGCAGAAAAGGCTGCTCTGGGGGAAGAAAATGAAATCCCCCAAATCAAAGAAACCCTCCCATAAGTTAGTGGAACCATCCCCAAATCACCCTTCCCCTAGGTGTCATCTATACCCGTGGTAAATTCTACGTCGCCTACGTATGCTATTTCTATTCCATCACATACAATTAGTCAGAATCAGTCTGTAAGAGTAAATGCTGGGAGAATATTGGGATCCCTAGGTATATCACAACCAAGACTATTAGGTTTCATTCTAATAGGAGCAATGAGACCCACAATTGCTGGAAATATGGGAGGATCGATTTTCCAATAACCTAATTTCTATGGTAAAAGGGACGAGGATGTAGAGAAACATTGGTTCTTATGTGATGCCATCTGGAGATCCAGAGGGACTCTTGAAGAAAACAAGTTAGTATAGTTTCAGAATACCTTGAGGGGCCGTTCTCTCAAAAGGTACATGAAGGCTATTGAACCAGGGGTTCAAGGACAAGTGTTCACCCTTGGCCAAGTGTGTTTGAAGTTCATCACTTAATTCAAAATACCTCAGTTAGAGAAATAGTCTTTCTTTGAGTTGCAGGATATTCAACAAAGGGAAGGAGAATATTCTTGGGAGTATATCCAGAAATTTAAAGATGTTATTGGGAGGCTAGCACATCCAATTCATGAAGATCAACAGAGGGAATGGTACATTCGAGGACTACTACCTCTAACGAGAATTCCTTTAACACAACAATGGATAGTCACCTTAACAGACACCTTGGAATAGTAAGTGAAGATCGAAGCCATGGAAGGTTATCCAAGGAATCCAAGGATGACCAGACCTCCAGTAGATGCAAATTTTTCGCAAATACAGGGACAAATATTGACGCTAACGAAAAATATTCAAGAATTAACCACACCAAGACTAGGACGCCCTTAGGTTTGGTGCACATGATGCTACACAAAAGGGAATTTGGAAAATGAATGTCCATGCATGAGGGGAATGGGACCTCCTCATAATATGATGGGACCCTCTCTAGGAACAATGGGAGGATTTGCACAAGTATCATCAACTCCATAATTCCATACACTAGGGATATAAAATACCTTTCGCACTGCTCAAGCATATCATACAACTGAGTATTATGAGATTTTTTGGGCACATGGGCATGCGTCGAGGTAGTTTCCTATTATGCAGAAGTACGTGAATGCGCCTAATACAATACATTGTGAGTTCTGTGAATCTACAACCCATACTAAAAATCCATGTAGAGCATTGGACGTGCTTGCTGAAAGATTAGACCAGAAAGCATTTAGAATAAATGAAACCCCCCAAGGACCTGGAAGAGGTCAAGGAGGTGGAGATAGAGGCATATTTAGAGGAGGGAGAAACATAGGCAGAGGGCCAAGTCAATTTTACAACTGCAATGAACAAGGTCATTTGGCTAGCGACTTCCCTCACCCGAGATGACCATGGTGCTCTCACTGCAGGAATAATGGGCACACAACTGAAGACTGACCATAACTGATCGCGAAATGGGAAGATCGGGTTCATCAACGAGGAGATAATATCATAATATTAGAATTAAAAAGGGGAATCGAGGAACAACTAACTAATATTAACATCACTACTCATGGAGGAGAAAAAACTGGGGTAGATGCAGACAGTCAGGCCAAGATTCAGAAAGTTGTTCCCAAAGTTGACAGGTATGAACCTGTAAAACAAAAGTTGTTTTTCAAAAATGAAATAGAAATATTTAAGAGCATCCCCACTTTAGAAATAATGGATAATCCCCCTGAAGTCACCTCTCAACCTAACCTTGCGCAAGCCCCAACCTCACCACTGACACCTAGAAACTCTACAATTCCAAGGAGACACTATGAGCAACCTCAAAGTGTAATCAATCTCTGGTTTCAATTATTCTTTGATATCCTAGGGGATGAAAAACTTACATAGAACTTGCGCAACAACCTGTACCTAATACTGGGAAATGAGGGAACCCCAGAATCCATAGTAAGGACCAACCTCCCTGAGAAGAATACCCAAAGAATACAAAGAAGAAAGGTGTGAACATGAAAATAATTTAGGTTAGAATCCTAGCTTGATGATTTTGAAATCAAAGATTTCATGCTAGAATTGGGATCTGATGTCAGCATCCTACCCAAAAATACTTAGGAAGATTTGGGAAAACATCAGTTAGTATATTCCCCCATCCAGTTGAGAATGGAAAACCAATACTACATTTTCCCGGTAGGAAGGCTGGAAAATGTGGAAATAGATGTTGCAAGAGTTAAGACCACAACTGATTTTGAGGTAATTTAAATCATGGGAGATAAGGATCCCTACCATGCTATGCTCGTAATTGATTGGGAATACAAAAATTATGCTATCATTGATCTCAAGAGGGACACAATGATGTTTGAAGAAGATGGGATAAAAGTAGTTCAACCCTTAGATCCAGGTTTAAGGCCTAGATATATTGAAACAGTGGACCACAATATGGAAACATATTATCTTGACCAATTATACACCATAATGGTAGGAACGAGACCAGATTACATAAATCCCACTGCAGATGGATCGATAATTTGGAGAAGCATACATTCTGCTGACGAGTATTCAGAAGTAGCATTTGATAGTTGGCATCAAGGTTCATATGAGCGATTCTCAAGATGATGCACAACTATTAGGGAAACGAGATGGATTGGAACCGAGGTCAGAAAACACCTGACATATGATGGTACCATAGAGGTACACAATTTTCCTGCAAGCATGCAAGAGAAAATAAAGATGGATCAAAGGATCTCTGTTCTTGACTTATCCCTACAAGATACCCCCGCTAGATGGTGGGACACGCATAAAGTCTCGATTATGGAGTGGGAAGATGCAAAAAAATCCATCCAATGTCGATTCCAAAGGAGGGATCAGATGAAAGAAGAAATAAATATAGATTTTCAATATGTGCAGTTGTTTGATGGATGGTCTTACCCTAAAGTTCATATTGAGCATTGCTTAAAGGAGTGGAGATTTGCGGAAGTACCCTCTCACCTATGGGTTCAAGTATTTCTCCACTTGCTGGGTCCAATCCCAAAGGCCTGGTATATACACGAGGAGACCAGAAGACAAACAAGATGTTGGAAGACCTTACAAGAACAAATTTTCAAGGACTTCTCCTTTACAAGTAAGTACCCTGAGCTCAACACAGTCCTTTAAAGAATCAAGGAAATTCTTTTTACTAACATTTGCAAAAAGAGATCAAGTCTAGTAGTATGTGTTGACCATGTTCATTTTCTTCAGTCTATTTTGAGCCTTGAAATTCATAAGATAGTTGTACCTTGTTTTAAAGTTGAGAAAGACTTGGAAAAATTGATGATTTAGAAGATATTAGAAACTTAAACATTAAAGAAATGAAAGACAATAGAGAGATTCAGAATACTATACCTAGTCACACCTATAGCTCCTATAACAATCCATTGAAGTTGCAGAAAGTTAATATAGGGAGTGAAAATAATCCTAATATACCGTCTATAGGAGATTACTGGGATGAGAAAACTATGAATGAAGTACACAACTTGTTGCAGGAGAATGAGGACTTGTTTCCAAAAACATTCTCAAAAATGAAAGGTATAAAAGGATCCATGGGAGAAATGAAAATTGAGTTGAAACCCAGCTCAAGACCTTTGAAACATAGACAATACCGGCTTAATCCTAGAATAAAAGAGAAGGTCAATAAAAAAGTGGAAAAAAATGCTTGCGGGGGGACTCATTTTCCTAATCGAAGAAGTAGAGTGGATTAACCCCATAGTTATCCATAGTAAGAAAGGTACAAATATATTCGGGTCTGTGTGGAATACATAAGTATGAATTTTGCATGTGTGCATGATCAATTTCCAACAACTTTCAGTGACTAAGTGTTAGATCAGGTTGTAGGAAAAGAATCTTATTAGTTTACAGATGGATTCTCAAGATATCATCAAGTTGAAAATGCAGAGGAAGACAATAAGGAGACCACATTCATAAGATAATGGGGATCATTCACATACAATGTAATTCCCTTTGGGTTAAAGAATACCCCTGTAGTTTTTTCTCAGATTGTGATAGCAACATTTCGATATTTCATTCACAATTTTGTAGAAGTATACATGGATGATTCGACGGTATACAACCTATTAAAATACCATGTTGGGCTACTTCAGTTAATGTTTTATAGATGTTGTGAAATGCAAACATCTCTGAATCTAAAGAAGTGCATTTTATCTGTACCACATGGAAACCTATTAGGACATATTGTATGTAGAGAAGGAGTCTTGGTAGACCCAACTAAAGTTGTGGGCATTCTAAACATGCCACCACCTAAAACTGTTAAACTTTTTCACTCTACA
>JASDQU010200444.1:4050-19246 GCA_032191745.1 Picea mariana
GGGCGCGCTAAGATCTGCGGCTAGGAAACGAATGCGTAGATCAACGGCCTTAAATGGATTTTGAACCCCCCTGGATGATCTGCTTTTAACTGAGGGGGGGGGTCTGGAATGGTAATCTCCCTCTGGTGGGTCCCTTGTATTATGTGGCATAAATCTATTGGTCCCGAAGTCCTGTCACCATCTTCTATCTGACAGACCACCCGTCACTTATGGACGTCACTTTCCACTTGTTCCACTTGTTCCTGAGATAGTCACATCCCATAACTTTTGTCAGTCCCCTCCCCCCTTTTCACTCATGGCAAGCCCCTTATTGCGACTTTTACCTCCAATCCCTAGCCACCATGTCACCCGTCCATATTTTTCAGCCACCGTCACCTGCCATCTCACCCTCAAATGACCCGTTGTCCATTTATTACTGGATAACCTATCTGTTGTCCATCCGACCTATCTCCCACACCCAACCGACCCCATTTTAAATAAAACTCCTGTTATTTCCCTTACTTTCGCTATTCACCTATCGCACAAGAGAAACTCATCTCTCACTCCTCCGTTACCTCCCGTCGCCCTCATCCACAGTAAGTCACCCCCACTAACGTTGTGTTTATTGTAGGTATTGTTGCAGAGATGGCGCCAAAATCAAAACAAATGGAAGGAGAAGAGAATCTGTTTCTCCCGCCTCCTGTCGACCTGGACAAGATCCCACTGGTCGACAAAGACTGATTAATCGCAGATACCAAATGCGACTTTGATATCTCAGACCTCCAGTCATGGCTCAGAGAAGTGTTCCTGGACTAGAGCGATGAAATTGGAATCTGGGAGTCCAATTTACCTCTTTACCTTTTTCCCCAAATCCACCATTTTCCCGAGTTCGTGCTTAAATGTCAAGCCCACTATATTCCTGAACAAAGAGTCGTCATCTCCTCATCCGGAGAAATCCTTTTCCTCATTACGTCCAAGTCCATAGACCAGATGATACAAATCCCTCGAGCCGACTCTGCGTCTCTTTTCAACCTAGAAATCCTTACAGAGTTGTATCAAAAGATGACTTTTCCCCAAAGAGATCAAATATTTGAGCTTTTCCTTCCCACATCCGCTCAATTCCCTTCCACTAATCCCCCTTACGCATCGTCCATGTTCTCCACTAAGGGAAACCAGGTCATTTCCTCCCTTTGTGCTTTGTTAGGATATTATTCTAACCTGTGGGTAGATGATCCCATTCTGGTTTTTCTATCCATTTTCTCCACTGATGAAAATCCCACCACCGAATTTGATTTCAGTACATTCTTGGCAGACAATATTCACGAGCAGTTCGTGAATTTTGGCACTGAAGGCATGTTCAGATATTCATCAATACTCGCCTACTTGTTCGTCTTTTTCCGGGCCGATAAATTTGCATTCTCCATGCAGAAGATGGATGCAGATGGAAAACCTCAGGCCGTCACAGCATGGACCTCTCTGCTGAAGCACAACTCCACAGAGTATAGCTTCAAGGCATTCATCGATCTGTTCTACCACCCCATGGTAAGCATGCTAGGTGGCAGGCCCGAGCCTCGAATAAATGATGAAGTCCAGAGGATCCTGCACCTCTCGGACAACACAAAGACCGGGGATTGGTACCTGTATCAATATCATACCGAGATCAGAATATACGGGTGCGAGTTGGCACCCTATAAGCTGCCCAAGTATTTTCTGGTCAGAATCTTTGCTTTAGAGTATATAAGACAGATTATGAATTCAGATGATATTCATTTCGTATCTTTGAAGAAGAAGCAGCAGCTTAGGATCAAGGGGCAGATTAGCTCTTTCATCTGCAACAGTCGTGGCACCGGGGAAGAAGCGGACCGGATGCTGAGAGAAATGAAGTTCTTCCTAAGCTTCCCATGGCATTATGATCCATGCGGGATCATCACAGAAATGCGGGTGAAGAACAAAAATATCCCTTATGTTCATGAAGCTAGGCCTGAGGTGGAAAAATTTGCAAATCAAACAGTGTGGGTGCCTGACACATTGATCGAAGTGGAATAGTAGCTTCCCCCGACCACTGTGCCACCAACGACCACACCACAGGTCCCTAAGGAAAAAAGGCCTCGACAAGATTCATCTCCGCCTGTCACAGAGGTATCGTCCGAAGAGTTTCAGTTGCACACTAAGAGGCCCAAGACGATTTCAGTTCCTGGTCCGACTGGAGAAAAGGAAGCCCCGCCTACCAAAGTGACTAAGTCTGTGATTCCACCCTTCGGTTCGAGCCTTCATAAGGAAATCACCCCAGCAATGCCAAAGAAATCCACAGACTCCCCATTGAGCACTCAGCCAGGCAAGGTGGGACCCAAATTGAGCATTTTTTAGAAGTACGAGCTGATCAAGAAAAAGAACCAGACCCTTACCAGCAGTACTTGCGCTCAGTTTTGGAAGCAGACGTCTATTGTGCAGCATAGGATGTTGTCTGCATTTGACACAGAAAAGGGCAGGATGCACATGGCCTTCCTCCAGGCACAGGTACCAGACCCCAAGGTGATCACAGACTACAAGAGGGCCACCTTCGAATTCCAGATGAAGGACGTGCACCCAGCAGATCATATGGATCTGCACAAGCAGACAGGGGAGATGGTGTTCTATACATTGGCGCATGCTTCTGCTTCGGCAGCCAAATTGCAGGTGTCACTGAACAATGTTTAAACACGGCTCAAAATGGAGAAGATTTCATCCTTCGCAAAGGACAACAGAATCAAAACTTTGGAGGAGCTGGTCCTCAAGATCGGCTATGACCCTTCGAATGTCAAAGCAGTGGAGGAAATGATGAAGAAGAAGAATGTTGATATAGCATCCTTGAGGAAACAACTAAAGCTCCCACCCACAGAGGACGCGCAGGTGAAGGAGATAGCAGAGAAAGAAGGCGAGAAGGATGAGATGCTAAAGCTGCTCATGGAGCAGAACGCACAGCTTCGAGAAATGGAAGCTAAGATGGAGAAACTGTTAAAGGAGAAAGAGCAACTGAAGCCAATGGAAGTCATTCCATTGAGTATTATCCCAATTGCAGGAGTAAGCACGGCCTCAGTGACAGCAGTCTCGTCCATGACTCCATTGACATCACAAGAGAAGACAGTCGACCTGGCCAAATCCATGGAAAAAATGAACCTGCAGGAGACAGAGATCAGCAGGCTTAAAAAGGAAGTTGAGAACCTTCAGGAACTCAAAGCTTCTTTCCAGACTAGCCTATCCAAAGAAAAGCAGGTAACAGAGCAGCTCAAGCAGGAGTTACAGCAGCTCCAGAAGCAGACAGTGGCAGACAAGACATTGGCCGAAGTTAAAGAGAATGTATGGACAGACATCACTAAGTCCATGAATGAGATATGGCCAATGATTCAGATCATGTTTGAGCAAAATGAGTTGGTCCAGAGGAGCAAACAGGCCATCGAGAAGATCATAGTAGAATTGGGGGAGATGCCCACACAGGCAAATGATATCATCAAGTTCCTCAATTCTAAGACCAGAGAAGAGCTAGAAGAGTTGAAGATCGAGGACAGAACAGAGACCATCCTTGAGGTCAAAAGAGTTTTGACCAAGAGAGGATTAATGTTGCAACTGGAAGAAAAGTTTCAGACCATGGACCTAGGGGTACAAATATTCTTCAGCAAGATTGAGGCTCTCAAGAAGAAGGGCCTACCTGGTCTGAAGGTTATTAATGATAAACTGATGACACTTCCAGATTACAAGAAGAGATTGGATGAAGTGTCTAAGGACAGCTCGAAGTTTGCAGGGATTTAAGGGAGCATCACTGGTAAGGCATTCCTTGATGCCCTCCAGTGGGACATCAGCATCCAACACGAGATTCGATACATCTTCCTCACTAAGCCCACATTCGCCAAGTATACAGAAATGGATGAAGTGTATCGAAGACTGCTCAAAGTCAGCGTGCCCAGTCATCTCAGATGGGAGGAACTTTGTGATCTGATAGATTAGTAGATGAGTTGTCCTGGTCCAGTCAGTTGTCCAGTCTGATGGGGTCGTGCAAAGGCTTCATCAACAGTCTACCCAGAAATCACCGTGCGGTTGCACCAAGTCATCAAGCAGTTCCTAGATTTAGGGAATTTGTTAATTCAATTAGGCTAAAAATAGATTTAGCACGTCCTAGTCATTAATGATAGGAACGTTTGTAATTTGAGTTATAAATACTTCACCTTTCTAAGTATCGAGGGTTGTTGATCTTCACACCCTGACGCTATCAGACTGTAATCTTTTTGAAGAGATCTTCCATTAATAAAAAGGAGGCATTTTTACAGGATTCTTGCAAGTATTCACTGGTGAAGTTTTTCTCTCTTAGTTGAATGTTATTCTCTCTTTGTCATCATATTGTTTGCTGAAACTAATCCTTAAGAGTAATGAATGTTGCAGGATTTACCGTGTATACCCTGTTTCCAACTCGAAAGATTTTAGTGTTTATCTTCTGGTGTTTTCAATTAAGGAATTCTTAACTGCTTCTTAGTTGAAATTATCTTTCTCATCTTTTCTTTTGTCCATCATTTAAGCTTCTAAAAGATCCAGTGTGTATATTATCTCACCCTATGGAAGTCTTCCTTCACGTTTATGGCTTGTATCTCATATTTTATTAAAACATAGACCCCATATCCCAATGGATGTGTAGACTATCTCAACCAATTCAAAAAACACTTTGACAACAAAACCGATCTATTTCTTTACCTAGCCTAATATCTAAAATTGGAAACATAGCTAAATCACATAGAGAGATCCCTCTCTGAAGTTGGAAGGGCTAGATCCCAGCTTCAAAAGTGGTTGGATAAAGTTACCTTTGTAGATTTCTTTTGTTTTCAACCTCTAGGAAATTTACAGAGTGCTAACAACATCGACGATCTGATTTTGCTCTTTGGGGATAGAAGATAGGTCATGCTCTGAAAATCCTTCGAGGAGGTCCAATGCCAAATTTTTGTACACTCTCAGCCTAGGGTGTTTGGTCTAGTATACACCCTTTACCTGATTTATGATCATCTCAGAATCTTCGCGCACTACTATCTTCTTTGCGCCCAATTCTTTCAAAACTTGTAAGCCCAAGATAAGTGCTTCATAAGGCTCGGCCATGTTGTTAGTGCATTCAAACGCGAGCTTGTATGAGCACATATTTGTAATTTCTTTAGGGGGGCTTACCCATACACCGTCCCCAACTCCTGCTCTGTTGACTGGGACATCAAAACTCATGTTCCACACCCCGTTTTCCATAAGGTATTTCGGGTTGGCACACTCTATTATTTCCCGCGCAGTTTTCTCTTCAGTTGTTATGATGGTTGTCAGTCCTTACTCTTTGAAACTCAAGCCATTGTAGAATATAGAAGAACCCACCTCAATGTCAATGGTGTATATAAGATGATTGTTTGGCTGCATCTTGTTGCTTACCATGTATTTTAGCAGCACTTCTCTATACAGCCTTCTGTCATGGACAAAAACAGGGATGGTGGCATATACATATCCATCTGCAAAGTGCCCTTCAACTTCACATCTCACGAACTTGATAGCAACATGCCGAACTTTGGGGGTATGTTCGCGATGACTATGTCCATGACCATGTTCTTTGTAGGGTTTTGAGCCAATGACACAACTATGTCTTTGATAAGGCCCAAACACTTGACTTTCCTCGAATCAAAAGAGAAAAGGTCTGTGTATGGTCTGGTGATATCCAAACCCAGTTCATCCATGATCACCTTTGGCATGAGGTTGTGCGACACGCAAAAATCCAACATGGTGTTATGCAGGGTCATGTCATGGAATGTTGGACTAACGTAGAAAGGAGGGACGTCTTCAGTATCATTTTTCTCTTCAATGCACGGACCAAAAAGGATAGTGGGGTGATCATCTTGGATATTCAAATTATCGGGGGTCCCTCCCATTTTCATCATTTTAATGATTTTCTCCCGATACTCTCCCTTTCTAATGAGCTCGTTGAATGAGACATAGATCTTGATTTTGGCCATCTCATGTTCAAAATTGAAAGGGGAACAAACTTTCTCTACCTCTTTTCCGCTCGCCTCCTGACCTGTCTCCTGAGCTTTCTTGGGGACCTCTTCTTTCGACTTAGCCTTCTCCGTCGCGTCCTTGGTCGCATTGTCCGACCTTGGTTGGATTGTGGAAGGGGTTTCCACCGGAGGCTTCCTTATACGGTTCGTTTGTTGCGACTCGGTAGGCACGTCTTTGCTCCAGAGGTTTTACTTCTTCTGGAACTACATGATGGCATGTTGATAACCTTTACTGAACTCTTATGTCTCCCAAGACAACACATCATCTATTTTGACTATCATATCATCGTCCGTCTCCAACACAAAGTCGTCGTTTTTTCTCATATACCAATCATGCTCGCTCTTTGTCAAGAACACGCGCGAATTTTTGTCGTCACAACAATGGTTTTGGTCGTCGAATGTATGGTCAAAATCCTCGTCCGCATAGTTGTTTTGGAATGGAGGTATCGTCTGTTGGTCACCTTGATCCCTTTTCTCTTTATGTTCCCTCTATTTGATCTGAGGAATCTGACCCCTTCCGAGGTTTTGATTCCTATGTTGTGGGTTGTTTTATTCTCGGGTAGGAGGTCTGTTTCCCATGGACATTATCTCCATCAAATTCTCCATGGTCTTCATTATCATGTCGAATTTGTCGTCTGAGGACTGCGACGTCGATGGCTATGCATCTCCCTGGGGTATATTGTCACCTCGGTTGAACCTCAATTTTATTTTTTCTGACGCCATCATGTTTACTTCGACTTCGACAACGTTACTCATTATAGCATTTAGACTCGTTGATCTTCTTTCTCTCAACAACAGGGCGAAATAATTGTCAAAGGAATCAACGTACCACAACTGCGCAACACCAGGGGGCGGCTTGACTTCTACAAGGATTGAGTTGTACACCTTCAGGAAACAAGTTGAGAATTCTTGCACTGTCTCTTCCGGTGCTTTCCTCATATTATTGTGTTGTGTTAGAAATTGCAGAGGGTTTTTCTTGTCCCCCCATTTATTTAGGAATAACGTCTCGAAAGAGGTGAAGTCCTGAATGCTCGCGGGAGAGAGGGCCTTGAACCATTTTCTTACATCTTCCGAAAGGCTCTGCACAAACAACCTATTTTTTGTGTCTGCATAATCCACCTCCTCTAGGTCGACGAAATCATTAAACTAGTACAGGTGCCTCTGGGAGGAAACATTTCCTTCAATGTCGTAGAGCCCAATTCTTTGGCTATAATTCTGAGGCAAGTCATGTAATTGGGCCAACAGGATGAGGGGGCGAATCTAGCATCCATAGCCCTAGGAGGATTCAGATTTTGAGGGATATTATTTGATATTAGGGCTTGGAATTTCTTCGGGTCGAAAACAGTCTCGTCCAAACTGGTTTCTGACTTATACCTAAATAGAGTTTGCTCAAAGAATTCGTCAAACTCAAGGTCCTCAATGCTCTACACACCATCTTTGGGTAAGGACGGGATTTTTTCTAGGTAGTAGAAAGGGTCTGACACTTGCTCTCTAGTCCTACGCAAAATCTTCTCAGGGTCATACACAAGCTCTGTGGGGTTTGGGTCAGGATTTTCTCTGGTATAAATCATCTTTGGAGCCAGGGTTCTTGAACTGTGTTACTTAGAGCTACTAGTCTGTTTGGACTGGATTCGTCAGGGTAAGGGTTTCATCCGGTATAGATGTTTGTCCCTCTATTACCCTCAGGGGTCAAACTGCTACGTTAGTCATTCTCCCAGGGAAAATCTATTCAATTTTGTCCCCGACAACGATGCCATAATGTTAGCACTCCGTAAATCTGTTCGACTAATAAACAGATGAAGAAGGTAAATTTTTCAACCAACTTTGAGACTCGAAACTAGCCTTTTGGATCTTGAGAGGGCTCTCTCGGGAGGCGTGGTCTCTGCGTGAGATATGGCTTTGAAAGCAGTGGCTAGATTTAACACCTTTGATATAATGGGTTCTGGTTATATTGACGCAAGAAAGTAAAACTTGGGCTATGGAGTCGATTTGAGGAAATGACAGAGACAAATGACTCAGTGACTAAACTTGAGAAGATAAGTCTAGGCGAGCAACAATATTCAGTGTAAAACTGTAATGTGTGGCGGGAGAAAACAAAGAAAGTAACTCGGAGTGCCATTGCGGGTGAATTCAAAGTTAGCTTTTAAAGGAAAATGTTTTGTCTAAGTGGCGGGAAGTCACCGGGAACAAGGGGCATTGCACGGCGAATCCACAGGTTTGAAAATTCGTTCCAAAATAGATAGAAAAAGATATGAATAAATATGACAGGAGGCATATACGCAAAGAAAGAGGCACAATACATCCAACTGCTACAACTAGAACCTTTTCATTAGGTTACAGGACCTTTCCATTAAATTTCGGTCAAAAACTCAAATTACATACAATAGTTGTTGTCTACCAAATTTGCCAACCAACCTAGCTTACATCGAAAAGATGATATATATAAACGAGGGCGTTGCTTGGGACCCTGCTTTCTAACTGCTAACCCTAAAACTAGGAAAATTGAGTAGCATGCGTTGCAGACTCTTCGCATGGCGCTTTCTAAAAATAGACAATAATCACGTCTGTTTACCCATGACTGTTCGCAAATTTTCCACGAGGATTTGATCATCGGTCAGGTCTCGATATGAAGAAAAGATGTGTTAGTGTATCCCTTTGATCAGGTTTTCAAGCGAACAGGTGTCTGTCAGGAACTTGTTGTCTTCTATAACAACTTTGATTTCTATTGCGCACTCATTTGCTGAAAAAATGTGTGCAGCAAGTGGCTATTTGATTTTCACGACCGTTATCAAAATGATAGAGTGCTTTAGGGAAACGTGTCCTTCAAAACTGCCAAGATTTTTCTTATGTGTGCAGACACAAAGACGAGCGCTAGCTAGACTCGTTTCTCCTGTGTGTTGGTGAGATTCACACGAGCTACCTTCTCGGTCGCTTCGCATTTTCTGGAATACTCTATATGCCTTTCTTTCCTCAGTCTCTGTGCTTCTCGCAGTTGTACAATGGTGTCTTGCGCATATCTGAGCTATCTTTTTAGCCATGCCACGTTCCATTCGCAACCCTATGTTGTTGACGCTTCCATAGTCTTTGTCGCTAGCTGTCACCTCAACTCCATGTTTTCCTGATAGAGTTCAGCGATAGCCAGATTTTCTTGCTTTAATTGTTGATATGGTTCTTGATCATTCACTCCTGTGATATCCACTTTCCTTTTTCTATTCCTGCCTTCACAGATCGATTCTCTAGTAGGTTCTAGTCGGATGGTGCGGATGAGTAGTTCTTCAGCCACCAATATGGCACGCGGCTCTTCTAAAAAATGAGTTTCCACAACTTCCTTGTTCTTCCTTGGCCTGCCCCTCCTCCGAGACATTTTCTATTGAGAAGACGGGTCTTCTATTGTCTTCCCTTCCTATGAAAATCCCTCTGCTTCAGGTTCCACGCGGTTTGATCTGGTCTTCTCTGTGGGTAAAGGAATAACTCCTTTCATGTCTTTGGGATTGTTTGTTGTAGGTGAGAACGACTCCTAGTCGTTTTGGGGCTTAAACCTTGCAATTATGTTGCTCTGCGCACCTTTCCTTATGCTTTGAGTGGTTTCCATGGCGCGACCAACGTGTATTTTGTGCACAGTATATCCAATAGACACACAAGGGAGGGGATTTTGAACAAACTGGACTAGCAAGGGAAATTGCACAGAGTGCGGGCCTGGTTCTATGACTAAAAAGAGTGTCGAGCATCTGAGATTTATAACGAGTCGGGAAGAAGAAGGAATCATGCTGGAGGACAGTGAATTCATGGCAACGAGATGTTTTGAGTCGATTTGCAGGTTTTCCATGTCAAATCCCCGCGTGTAGGATACAGGCGATAAGGCTTGCTGGGCATGCATGATATGAATGCCATGATTTTTCATTCCCTTGGCCTTCATGATGAACTAATAATAGTTTTTGTACTTTCCGATGCGACTTCCATTAACTACTTGACTCGACCTGGGGCACGTAGAGACTGGTTTCTTAACAGGACTCGACTCTTTGGAAAAGACATACCCGTACCACTTATGCAAGTTTTGACTCTGACATCCCTTCCCGTCTCCAAGGGCCAACCGACTACTTGCTAACTTTGATCTCACAGTGCTACGTATGTGACTTCACGTGTTTGGACGCATGGGTCACAACGTGACTTAAAACCGACTCTAATTGGAAAGAAAAATGGCGATGCTAACAAGATGAAACCCACCTACGACTGCCTCTACTCTCTCTTATCCTTGACCTGTATGATATCTAGATGGAATTCTTTCTCCACCTACCCAAGATCTTGAATCACAGTCCTTCGTTATCCAACCCTCTTTGCATCAACACTTGGTCAAAATATCTTCAGCCAATCAGTTAGATATCCTCACTCTTGTGTAATAAAAAGTCCTTCTTTGCTTCTACACTCTAAAATGACTCCACACTAGCAAAATTCCTTATTTGATTCTCTGTGTAAATGTCCCACCTTGGTCTCTCACCAAAAGTATGACCTTGGTAGATCACCAAAAAGTGCCTTCTCCTTTACCCTACCCTTGCCTTTATAAGATTGAGTTATAACCTAACCCTAGTATCCAAAGGGATTGATGTATGAGATTAATTCTCACCTCACTTGATATCAATGGATATGATTTACATGCTACTTACTTTTAACAATTTCCTTAAATAAAAATCAACTCACTAATAAAAACAATTTACTTTAATAATTACATTAACTAAAGTAAAGTCTCACACTTAGAAGGCTTTCGACGACTTCCACATGCTAGACACATGTCAATGTGGAAGTACCTTTCTGGTGCTACATGCATCAACACTCCCTCTTATGGAGGAAGGTACTTCTCCAACATGGATTTGGCTTTGTCTTCGCTAACAGATTCACTACCATGGATCCTCTCCAATCCACCTGATTGGCTACTTCCTTTGACACGAAAGATATCCCTTCCATCTCTGTTAGCGTCGAAAGTCACTCCTGGATTGCTTGCAGGAGCAGAGCCCGACACCCATCAGTTTAATGTCACGATTTGTTTATAAAGGGGTGATCGAATGGAGATAAAGACTGAGGAGATATCACTCTAACTCAGGGACTGAGTCTAGCATGTATGGGATGAAGGAGGTCTTGATCTAACTTCAGCCAGTGGGTTGATTAAAAGATGAGCAGGTGGAAGACTTGGCAAGGAAGGTGAACAAACAACTTGCAGAAGAAAGACCCTGAATACAAGATCCTCTTGGTTAGGGTCTCAAGAAACTGAAAAAGGGACTTGACTGGATCCTCCAATTCCAAGTCACTCAGCACTGAGAAAATCACAAGAACTTATCAGAGACAACGTAGCTATTACAATGATCCAACATACATCATCCTATAACATCTACAACTCGACTGGATCCTCCAATTCTGAGATGTTCTAACACAGTATAACAAAGACGTAAAAGAAACTGGCATTCATAAGGCAAGAAGTCTCAAAATTCTATACATAACCAGAGTAACAGTGTTTTATCAAAGTTTACAACCGAGAGCTCTGCTCAACCATTGATACTTACAAAATACAAAAAATGAGTCTATATACTCAGGAAACTTCACCTCGCAGAGGTGTGTACAGTCACTCAAAGCCGGGTGTCCCTTCAGTCAAATTCGTATTGATGTCTTCTTTTAAGCACCATCTTAACTAAGCATGGCTCTTGTAAGAAGACTAGCTGAGCCATTAAGTGCTAGTCTAGCGTGCGCAGACTTTTCTATTGAGTCGAGGACTTCGGCCTGGCTTCTCTGGGAAAATCGACACACAGGACCTCCTCGGGCAGACGGCTTGCTAGAACCTCCATTCCCTCTCTTAATGAATGAGAGGAAGTCTCAACCACCCGCTCTTGTCATCATTTACTTCAGGTAAGAAACAATATGGAGATCAGATCCGATGGCGCTTGGAGACTGCGACGATCCTCTCTGTAACTGAACTCCGCACTTCGGCCTTCTTGATCTGACGGTTCTTACTTCTCTTGGCGATGACGTGGGCCCGGGTCTGAGATTCTCTCAGCACCTCGCAGCTCGGAAAATAACGGAGCTGCTTTTTGCGAGTTGGAGTCGTGATGGGCGAAGCGTCGAGATGGCTCTACTCGCGCCAGGTGTCTGCTTCAGATGGATGGCTGAGATCTTCTCGGCAAGACGGTGGGCCCGAGTCCCGGATGCCCTCGGCACTTCGCGTCTCGCGGTTGGGAGGAGGCTGGTCCTCAATCTTCAAAGTTGCGAGGGGCGAGGAGGTGAGGAGCCCAATCGCGCGCCAGGTGTCCCTCTTTGATGGACGGTTCTGATCACCTCGGCAAGAAAGTGGACCTGGGCTCAAGATTCCCTCGGGACTTCACGTCTCGCGGATGGGAGGAGCTAATCTTCGATCTTCCAAGTCATGAAGGGCGAGGAGGCGAGGAGCCTAATCGCGCACCACGTGTCTTCTTCAGATGGGCGACCTTGATCATCTCGGCAATACTGTGGGCCCTTTTTATTGTCGGTGCCCTCCACATGTAACCATCGGCTAGGGCTTAAGCACTAGCGCCTCTCACAACTCGCGACCTCACGAGTTGGAGTATCGAACTTTGGCATTCTCCCCTTGTGAAGTCCCGAGACACGATGGTTAGCAAAGGTTGACCCCCTCTGGGCACCTTTTCGCAACTTGCAATCTCGTGCAATTAAAAGACATAGTCCGCCCCCTGAACTTACGAACCCCGAGTTCAAGAAATAACTATTGTGCTATACTTCTTGCTATCAACGGCCCTTGTTATTTCGCGAGTTCTCCACGGATACTTCTGACCGTTCACCTCTTTAACAACTTCTGCGCTATACTGCTTGTTATCAACGACCCTCGTTATTTCGCCAGTTCTCCACAGAGACTTCTGACCGTTCACCTCTTTAACAACTTCTGCGCTATACTTGGCGTGACTCAGCTGACTGCAATTACCCACCGACCGTCGATCTGCTTCGCAAAAATAGACCCTGGACGCTGCCGACGACATTTTGCCCGCTCGTTTGACCTGCTACTCGGAAAAACAAGGATTCTCCTGTACTGCGCTTGATCATTTCGTGCAACTTGCAAACCCGAATGCTCTCGAGCTCATGACAAAATTTATTGCTAACATTAGGCTCCATGGGGGATAGAGTCATCCCTGTGATGCTCTACGAACTCCTTCTGCAGCTCCAGTCGCCTTTCTGTTGGGCTATGGAGTCACTTATTAGACTGAAAACATGCAAAAAGAAACTGAACAAAGAACTTAAAAGACAATATTTACAAACAGAGGAGTCGTCTAAGGTTCAAATAAAACATTTTTTCATAGAATGCCCATTCACTGGCCTGTTGAAAACCTCTTCACCCTCCAGATCCCGCAACCCATAGGTGTTGTTGGAGAAAATCTCAGAGATTTTAAAGGGGCCATTCCAAAGGGCGTCGAACTTGCTATGTTTGCCTTTATCCTGTCTGGGTGCGTCCCACTTAAATACCAAGTCCCCGATCTTGAACTCCTTCTTCCTGACCTTTCTGTCAAAAGCCTGTTTGATCTTCTACTGATGACTATAAGATGTGTCCCTCACTTGTTCTCTGATCTGCTGCGCTTCCACTATCTGATGGATTCTTCTGATCATATGATCTGGTTCTCCCTCGTAGTCCTGAAAGAACTTCGCCACAGGTAAGGCGAGATGAGTAGGGAAAACCGCCTCTGCTCCATAGACTAGTTGAAACGGCGAAGTGCCCAGAGACTTTTTCGTTGTGACACGATCGGCCCACAGAGAAAATTTGAGTTTTGAATCCCAGGCCCTTTTATTGTCTTCCAATAATTTCTTAATGAGCTTGATCAGACTTTTATTGGAAGATTTTGCCAGTCCATTTCCTTGAGGATAATAGGGGGTAGAGTGAATCAGTGAAATCTCAAATTTCTCACAAAACTTGACTAGAGGCTCAGACCTGAAGGAAGCGGCGTTGTCAGTGACAATTCTACTGGGGCAACCAAATTGGGCTATGATGTCTTCTAGGAAACTGATAATCACTTTGTGGGAAATGCTTCTGGTGGGAACAACTTCTATCCACTTGGTGAAATAGTCTGTTGTAGTCAGAATCCATCTGTGCTGGCCACTTGAGGGAGGATGAATCTCTCCGATGAAGTCCAATCCCCACTGCTGGAAGGGTGCTGAGACTACTACAGGCTTTAACGACAGAGATTTGAGCTGCTTCTTTCCTGAGAATTTCTGGCATTTGATGCAAGCTCTGATTTCTCTGCAGACATCTGGGAATAAAGTGGGCCAGTAATACCCAGCTCAGAGGATCTTATGGGCTGTGATCTTCCAGAAATGATGACCCCCACAAAGGCCAATGTGGAAATCAAACGTAACTTTCTGGGCTTCTTGTGGGTCCAGGCACCTTAAAAATACCCCTAAAGGGTCCTTCCAATACAATGTTTGGTCAATGAGGCAATATCTGACTGCCTTGAGCTTTAGAGCTCTTGCCTTGCCTTTTTCCATGCCATCAGGGGGCTTGAATTATTGCAGAAAATACAAGATATCCTTGTACCAGGGGCATGTTTCTAGAGACAAGGCATATTGAAAATTCTGGTTGAATGACTCAGCTTGCTCATTGATGAGATTAACCCCCAAGGCCTTGCAATTAGATTCAGCCAGCAACTTGGCTAAACCCTGCCCCTTTATCAACTTGGTGGGATTAATCTCTAGATCAAATTCTAGGATCTTGGCGATCCATTTACCTCTCCTCCCGTCTATGTCAGGCTGTATGAGAATGTCCTTCACAGAGGCTGAAGGAACGTATGCAGTGACATTTGAGTGCAAGACATAGACTCTGAAAGATTTGAGATATTTCACTAGGGCATAGGCCTGCTTCTCCATGATCTCGTACCGGAGTTCAGCATCTCTCAATGCCTTGCTAAAGAAGGTAATAGGTTGCTCTTGCCCCTGATCATTTTTCTGCAACAAGACTCCTGCTACTGTATCACACGAAGCAAAAGAAAAAATCAGGAAATCTTTAGAATAATCAGGACTGATTAGCACAGGTGCCTCGGCCAGCGCCCTCTTTATTCGGAAAAAAGATTCCCTGGGTTCAATAATCCATTTTATTTCATTTCCCTTCCTGAGCATGGTCGTGATGTGTTTCACCAACTCAGCAAAATTTGAGACAA
>JASDQU010200445.1:2744-12944 GCA_032191745.1 Picea mariana
AGAACAACTGGACCTCATCCTTCAACCCTTCACGTGTATCTCCCTGCCTTATGGTATTAGGAACACTTGACTTGGAGGATTTTCAGTTCCCTATTTGACAACTTCTATGTTTTGACAATGTGAGAACTAGATAACGGGGAGTTATTTGGATGCCTATCCCCGAAATCCTACCTAGACTAAAAATTTATTTTGGCACCTCCTGTGGAGGAAAACTTAGTGAGTTTTTAGAAAGATTTTAGATGAAGTTATTTTGGGAGGTTTGGGGTGCAAACCAACCTTGTTGATTAAAAATGGGAGTGGATAGTTTCATCAAGAAAAGGGTGGGGTGTTTTCGGAATCCCTTTGGAGGAAACTTACTTTGACCTCCACGTTTCAAGAAGAAGCTATGTGAGTGATAAGTGACTTTTGTGTGTGGGTGAAAGTGTGTCAATTTTTAGTGAATTAGATGTCACCTTGCTGCATGTGGACTTTGCTTGGTCCTTACAAGTGTTTGATTACCCAATTAACTAAGTGCCTTTGGTACAACTTTGCGAAATTCAAAAGTCCCTAGGAAGCTAGCATGTGGACATGTGGGTCCGTTACTATCCCTTTAACTCCCTATTGTGATGTAATATAAAAAAATCTTTGAAACTATCCTAGATTGATCATGTGGGCATGTATGGGCCCACTACAAAACCTTTAAACTTCCCTAGTGTTTTGATCTAAGAAAGCAAAAATTCAAACACTATCCTATCTTTGTAGCATGTGGGCCTGTATGGGCCCATTACAATATTAAGATGCATTTGAAAAAGTAAACTAAGAGTCCCAAGAAGGGTTGTTGTCCTTTCCTAAAGGTTTTAATGTTCTTAAGGGAGATGAAATTGTTTCACAATCTTTTTCTGATTCTCAAGATCACTTGGAGGCGCAAGAGAAGAGCATACTAAGCGATTGTTTTTCAACCTGTAGTCCCAATGTCAGTTAAATCTGATTAAAAATGATTTACAAATTATCTTGTGAGTTAAAACAAACCATCCATGTGGCAAAAGGCAAAGAAGGGAAATTGATTTTATCCTCCTAAGTGCCTATGTGTTTTTTGACTAACCCCTTTATATGATGAGGGGACTAAGTGTGGTGCAGCTTTAAAACATGCTTGACATCATTTTTAAGAAGGAAAATGGCCTTCCCCACATCTCAACAACTCTACAATATGAAATTTTTCATAGATTCTCGGGTCCCAGTGGAGACAGAGGCACGCAGAGCACATGCGCGCGAACAGAGACAAGTCAACAGGTGCACATGCGCAAAAAAGAAGTGTGAATCAGGCACATGGGCGCACGATGCGCTTCTGTGGGCCCAAAAACCCATGCATATATGGCACACGGCCGAGAATGAAAAATCTGAATGGATTTCTCTCAATTCAACTTGGAATTGACTGGTTGGCAGGTCGGCTTAGGCCGGTTAGTGCACCTGCAAGTTAAACAAATTAAAGAAGAGCAAGAAAAACCCAAATGAGGTAGGAAATTGATACCTTTCCCCAGCGGCGTCGCCAATATGTTGTGCCTCTTTTGTCACCTTGGTGAGCAAAATGGAGGTGCTTGCAAGCTCAGTTGGGTCTGCTGAGCAGGACAACTGCAAGGAAAAGAGTTAGGGAAAGAAAATAAAAACTAAAATTAAGAATTAAACTAAGAGAAGCAATAAAAACTAAATTCATGAGCATAGGGACATATAAACAAAAAGAACCATAAGACCCATGTCACCAATGTTTGAGGTTGATCTATTAGTAAAAAAAAAGCACCAAGAAGAAAGGGGACTATGAGTCCCTTCTTCCTCCAAGGGAGGGCTCTTGGACCCCCACTAGCTAGCTCTTCTTACAACAAAGAAAAATGGAAAATGGTGATGAAAGAACTCTTTACAAATCCAATTAATGGGTGAGGTGGATTGTCCAATGCTATGGTGCCAATATGCTCTTGACAAGGATGGAGTCCTCAAGACAATAGAGGAAGCATAAAATTACTTTGAATTCCTTTAGAAAATGAGGTGCATCCATGTCTTTTTATAGCATTCATTTGGGTTATTGTTTAACTGCTTTGTAGTGTGAAAAGAGGCCAATTAGGGCATTCTTAGGTCTTTGACCAGCCCACCAGTCGGATCCAGTCCAGATTTGAGGGTCAAATCAGCTTGGGAGCTGAACCATAAGTGGGTGGGAGGCTGACCACTCTCATAAATGCACCATTTAGCAGGTGCGCAGCTTTTTGCACTAACAGTCATGCATCATGTGCCTGTGTGTGATTTCTGTGTTCCTGTTCCACGCATGCACACGCGCGCCCAATCTCTGCATAGCGCTCTTCAATTTTTCACTATTTTGTATAGTTTTTGACCTTTTTTTGAATGCTTTGGTATTAATTTAGGTCCATGGATGACTTCATCACTGTTTGACGATGCTGAGTTCTTGTAACCATGTGCGGACGAAATTTCAGTGATAACACCCCTTGCCTTTCTTCCTTTAATAGGGGGGTGTCTAGAATGAGGTAGTTTTGTGTGGGCCCCTTTAAACCTCTTACCACTTCCCCTTCCACTTACCACCTTCACCTCTTTCTGACATGTTTCCTCCACTCCGCCTCTTTCCTCTCCTTGTCACATCTCTCGCTCCCTTCTCACCTTCCACAGTAGCACACCTGCACTCCACTAACCCTAGGCCATACCCCCCTTGTCTCTCCCACCTGTCACCTCTCGCCAGGTGTTCCTCCCTGTATCCTTCCCTCACATCTTATCCTCCCTCTTCATCCCTTGTATCTTCCGACACCTGTTTTTCCTCCCCCCATCTCACTTTGGCATCGCTCATGTTAAATCGTCGATGCCTGGCCATCTTTATCCCCTGAAGTTGTACCTTGGCCTAGACCCAGGACCTTAGAATATTTTCCCACTCCTATATTTACCAACCCTCCTCCTATTAGTGTTGCAGACTCTACAGAGAGGGTAAAATATGTTGCCTCAAGCCCTGTAACCTTATTCCCAAACATTCATTTGTTTCCTTCTTCTCCCAGAAATTTAGTTCTTGCCTCCTGTGTTCATCCTCCATCTCCTCCTATTACTCCTCGAGTTCAGATCCAAATGGCGGGTGCCAATCCTCCTAGGAACAAGATGGCTAAGATATTGGCTGATAGATACACTCCTCTAGTCTTACCTCAGCCCATGAATGCCCTCCCAGCCACATACTACCTTAAGTATATGCGCGAGTTCATAGGGGAGGAGGACGTGACTGTAGAAGAACACCTTGCATCTTTTTATAGGTTTGTAGAGATACAGGCCATCGAGAATGAAGATGTGTAGATGAGAGTTTTTGTACATAGCCTTGATGGTGATGTCAGGGAATGGTTTAAGGACATGCGTCTTGGATCTATTGACCAGAGTTTTTCTCTGGATGATGCATTCTTAAGGAACTGGGGAAATAAAAAAGATCTCCTTTATTATATTATGGAATTTGGGGCACTTAAGAGAGAAGAGGGGGAAGTTGTTTCAGACTTCTCGAAGAGATTTAATAAAATGTATAAAAGGATTTCAGCTGAAGTTAAACCTACAAAAATCTCTTCCAAAATGACTTATGTTAATGCCTTTGACCCTGACTTTTGCTTGTTGTTGAGAGAAAGAAGAGAAACATCTTTGGCTCTTATGCAAGATGCAACCCTTGAAGTAGAATCCAATATATTGATAGCTAACAAGCTTAGGGGGAAATATGACAGAGATAAGGGAAAAAATAGGTTTGAAACCTTGACTTCTAGTTCCTCCGTTGCTTCCCCTCCAATAGATGAAATGACTAAGCTATTAAAAACACTGTCTGCTAGGATGGAAAAGGTTGAATTAGAAGGAAAGAAAAATTACAAGAATTCCCAAAATGTTGACAATATAGGTAACTATACGAGGCCTAACAATACTCCTCAGATTATCCAAAGAGACCAGAGGAATAGAGATAGAGATGATCAAAGAATCTATACCCCTCTCAAGAATAACCTTGTTGTTGATGAGGAAGGAGAGGAGATAGATGAGCTTGGTCCTGAAATTCACTGTATTGAAGACACCTCCCCTTTCCCCCATATTACTCAATCTACATATGAAGAATCCCTCATGAACAGTCAAATAAATGAACCAAGTAAGGGGGAGAAGGCCAAATCCAACACTACTCCTAACAGATACAACCTCAGGTCAAAGAAGAACGAAGGGAAGTCTGACATCCTTGATCAATCTCTCATAGAAAAAAGGCCTACTAAGCCTACAACACCCACTACCAAGAAAAATAAAACTTAGAATATTTCACCAACAGCCAAAGAACCTGTCCCTGAGGCAAGGGAAATTCCTAAGCCTCCTTCCTCCTTTAGTTTTGAGAATGAAATTCAAAAAATTAGAATACTTGTCCCCCTCTCAGAACTAGTTAAAAATGAAGATTTCAAAAGTTCCCTCTCCAAACTGTTGTAGTCTGAGCCACCTCAGCTTACCACAGGCTCAATAAATATCCAAGATGAAAATCCAATAGTCATCCTAGGTCCCATGGTATAAGATAGAGATGATTCATCCCCTCCCTTCTACACATCCTTGAACATACATGATAAGGTGTTGCACAACTGCCTGATGGATTCATGGGCCTCCCATAACCTCATGCCTAAAACAATCATGGAATAATTGGGACTTGAAGTAACAAAGGCCTATCATGATTTGTACTCTTTTGATTCAAGGAGAGTGCAATGTCTTGGAGTTATAAAATACCTGGTGGTGTCCTTATTTCATCTTCCAATGAAGAGGGTGGTCATGGACATTGTGGTAGCTGATGTTCCTCCTAATTTTGGCATGCTATTGTCAAGATCTTGGATTAAAAATCTTGGAGGAACATTACAAATGGACCTCACATATCTCACTATTCCCACATTTGGGGCAGAGAATAGAAGACCTTACAGGGAAGCCCAACTGGCATATATTATTATTGATGAAGGAAACCCCACTAATCATCCTATCTTTGCACTTGAAACTAATTTGGGGTCTAGTTTTTTGTAGCTCACGGATACTCCTAAAACCCCTCTTGAAATTATAAAGAAACCCATTTCTTATCATGAAATACCTCCTCAAACTAACCCTGTGTGGAATATGTTCTTCGATGGAGCCTCTTTTAGTGAAGGTCCTGGTGCTAAAGTGGTTTTTGTGACACCTTGTCAAGAAACCATATCACTATCATACAAGATAGAGTTTGAAACTACCAATAATGTGGAAGAATATGAAGCTCTTGTTTTAGGTTTAAGGGCTACAAAAGAAATGGGAATTGAAGAGGTAGAAATGTTTGAAGATGCTAAGTTGATAATCCACCAGGTTAGAAATTCTTATCGGGCTAAACATCCTCGACTCAGAAATTAGAAAAATGAGGTGTGGGACCTAATTGATAATTTCTTCTTAGCTTTCAATATTTATTTTATTCCAAGAGAAAAAAATACTTTGGTCGATTCCCTAGCTGTCTCAGCTAGCTAGTTTAGGATCCATCTACCACCTAAGATCAAATATGATGTTGAGATAAGATATAGGCCATTTGTACTAGACAATATCAAGCATTGTAAGGTATTCGAGGATGATCTTGAAATCATAATTTTTTTTGAGTCTATTGATGAGTTCTCTTCATTGCACACTGATCAAGATTTTAATCCCGAAGGTGACCCTCACCCTGAGGTATTTTTAAATAAAATTTCTAATCACCACATTGTTCAGTTTCCTAGCAATCACATTCCAAAAGGACTAGTTCCTTTAGAAAGATTGTTTGATGGGAATGATGTGGCAGTAAAGGGTAAGGTTTTTAATGAAGATGTTGACACAACAAAGTGCAATATTGGTAGAGAGGAGAATCCTAAATTTGTCAAGTTGTCAAGCATCCTGTCAAGGGAGAAGAGAGCCGAGTGTGATGAGTTATTAAAAGAATTTGCCGATGTGCTCACGTGAACCTATGAAGACCTCAAGAGATATGACACTGTTGTCATTGATCATAAGATCCCACTGAAAGAAGAGGATAATCCATTCAGGAAAAACCTAAGACAGATTAATCTAATGTTGTTGTCTATCATGGAGAAATAAGTAAATAAGTTGTTGGATGCTCAAATCATAGTCCCTTTGAGATATTCTGAGTGGGTGGTTAATCTGGTGCCAATAAGAAAGAAGAGTGGAGAAATCAGACTTTGTGTTGATTTCAGGAACCTGAACAGAAGCTAAAGAAAGGACAATTACCCCCTACCTAAGATGGAATACATATTGCAGAGGGTAACTGGTGCATCTAGGATATCCATGATTGATGGCTTTTCTGGCTACAATCAGATATCAATCCTGCCTAAGGATAGATAAAAAAAATCTTCACCACTCCTTTGGGCACATTCATGTATGCCAAAATGCCTTTTGGATTAATGAATGTAGGGGAAACATTTTAGTGAGCCATGGACATAGCCTTCATTGGGGAGAAATATCAGTTTGTGGTGATCTATTTGGATGACATCACTATCTTCTCCAGATCAGATAAAGAGCATTGTTGTCACTTGAGGAAGGTTTTCTTGAAATGCAGAAGATTTGGCCTTTCCTTAAACCCCTATAAATATTTGTTTTCTATGAAGGAGGGGAAGCTGTTAGGCCATATAGTATCAGCATAGGGAGTGAGAATTGATCCCAACAGGGTAGAGGAAATTCAGACCCTGACACTTCCCAGGTCCAAAAAAGAGGTCCAGTCTTTCCTGGGAAAAATTAATTTTTTGAGAAGGTTCGTTTCAAAATTTGCCGAATTAGTAAAGCATATCACCGCCATGCTCAGGAAGGGAAATAATGTAAAATGGACTGTTGAGCCCAGGGAATATTTTAACCAAATCAAAAAAGCATTGACTGAGGCTCCTTTGTTGATCAATCCTGATTATTCCAAGGAATTTCTGATTTTATTCTTTGCTTCATTTGATACAGTAGCAGTTGTTTTATTACAAAAGAATGTTGAAGGGATGGAGAAGCCCATTTCATTTTTCATTAGGGCATTAAGAGATGGTTAAATATGATATCATGGAGAAGCAATCCTATGCCTTGGTCAAGGCCCTTAAATCATTCAGAGTCTATGTTTTACATTAAAAAATCATTGCATGTGTTCCTTCAGCTTTTGTGAAGGACATTCTCATTCAGTTTGACATAGATGAGAAAAGAAGCAAGTGGATTTCCAAGATCCTTAAGTTTGACCTAGAAATAAAGCCCACCAAGCTGGTTAAAGGGAAAGGTTTAGCCAAGATGTTGGCTGAATCTAATTGTAAAGTGTTGGGGGTTAACTTCATCGACACTTGCTCAGAAATTCAATAGGCTGAGTTGTCTGAAGGAAACCCTCCATTGTCAGAATGCACCTGGTATAAATATGTTATATATTTCCTGTAGGAGTTAAGACCCCCTGATGGAATGGGGAAAAGCAAGGCAACATCTTTAAATATCAAGGCAGTCATGTATTGCCTTATTGACTAGGTTTTGTATTGGAAAGACCCTTTGGGAGTGATTCTGAGATGTATGAACCCACAGGAGGCCCAAAGAGTTATGTTTGATTTCCATGGCAACCTCTATGGAGGACACCATTTTTGGAAGACCACAACCCACAAAATTCTCAGGGCTGGGTACTACTGGCCCACCTTATTCACTGATGTATGTAAAGAGGTCAGAGCCTGCATCAAATGCCAAAGTTTCTCAGGAAAGAAGCAACTCAAATCTCTACCACTAAAGACTGTAGTAGCTTCAACACCCTTTCAACAATGGGGGTTGGACTTCATTGGAGAAATTCATCCTCCCTAAAGAGGCCAACATAGATGGATACTGACTGCAACGAACTATTTTACCAAGTGGATAGAAGTTATCCCCACCAGGAGTGCTTCACAAAAAGTTACCACTAAAGCTTGTAGTAGCTTTAGTTACCACTAAAGCCTGTAGAAGCTATTTTACAGGCTTTAGTTACCACTAAGGCCTGTAGTAGCTTCAACACCCTTTCAACAATGGGGGTTGGACTTCATTGGATAAATTCATCCTCCGTCAAGCAGCCAACGCAGATGGATCCTGACTGCAATGGACTATTTTACCAAGTGGATAGAAGCTATCCCCACCAGGAGTGCTTCACACAAAGTTATCATCAGCTTCCTAGAGGATATCATAGCAAGGTTTGGCTGCCCCAACATAATTGTCACTAATAATACTGCGTCTTTCAAGTCCAAGCCTCTGGTTAGGTTCTGTGAGCAGTTTGAGATTTCACTGATTCATTCCACTCCCTATTATCCTCAAGGAAATAGACTGGCAAAGTCCTCTAACAAACATTTGATCAAGATTATTAAAAGACTATTGGAAGGCAATAAGAAGGCGTGGGACTCAAAACTCAAATTCGCTCTGTGGGCTAATTGAGTGACAACAAAGAAGTCCCTAGGCACCTCCTCTTTTCAACTTGTTTATGGGATAGAAGTTGTATTTCCCTCTTAGCTAGCTCTCTCTGTAGTGAAATTATTTCAAGATTATGAAGGAGAGACAAACCATATGGTAAGAAGAATTCATCAACTGGTGGAAGTGCAACAGACTAGAGAGAAGGTAATGGGCAAAGCTCATAGTCGTCAACATAAGATCAAGCAGGCCTTTGAAAAGAAGGTCAGAAAAGAGGAATTCAAGCTAGGAGATCTGGTGTTTAAGTGGAATGTAGCTGGGAAGGATAGAGGAAAACATAGCAAGTTTGAATCCCTCTAGATTGGGCCCTTCAAAATCTTTGAAGTATCTTCAAATAATACTTTCGGGTTGCAGGATTTGGAGGGCGAGGAATTTTTTAATGGCCCTGTGAATGGGCATTTCCTGAAGAAATATTTTGTTTGAGCCTTAGACATCTCCTATCATTCTGTAAATACCGTTTTTGTGTTTTTTTCCGGTTTCAATAAGGAACTCCATAGCCCAACAACAAGGCACTGAAGCTGCAAAAGAGTTCTCGACAGCCTGCAGTGAGCATGTCGTCCCTCATGGAACCTAATGTTATCACCAATTCTTGTAAAGGGGTATTTTTATCCAAATTTAGGCCCTTGTTGTAAAATGCGATGAAATGAGGCTTACAAACCCATCAAATGCGTTTTATTCAAAGGCCACATCCATGAGCACCCAAGCGCAAATCTCAGAAGGTATCATTTCGGGCTTAAAATGCTTGCAGGCAGGCATTTAGGTTTTCAACGGTGAGGATATTTCATCAGAAGAAGATCGACAATCATCAGGTAACTCAGAGACATGCAATTTTACAAGGATTAGGGCTTGGGCTCATCCCTTATGGCCAAAGTCATGAGAATGATATGGGTCATTTGATCATGTGGAGACATGTGGTGCGTGATTAAACATCATCATGGTTTCAGGGGTTGAGAATTCAAGAGACAAGGGGGCCCTCCTTCATTTCATTTCAAAACCCTGAAATGTGAAATGCGATGCCCCGAGATCCTAGCCCATGATCCTAGCGCCAGGCCACATCAAGCAAGCCAGAGCTGGAGGTAGTGCCCTTTTTTCCATCGAGGTCATCTCAGTCATCCAATCCATAGACAACATAGGGGCGTATTGTGCTAAGATGCATGTAGATCTAGGCGGCCAGGATCTACGTGCCCAGATCTACGAATAGGATCCAATTTTGGAACCCCCTCATCGTTCTGCCTTTAAGGGGGGGGGTCTAGAATGTGCAGTGCAAGTCTGAATGAATAGGATTAAGGAGCCTAGATCTGCAGCTAAGGGTTGATTACAAACCCCCCTTGCCTTTCTTCTCTTAATAGGGGGGGGCTCAAGAATGAGGCAATTTTATGTGGGCCCCTTTAAACCTCTTATCACTTCCCCTTACTCTTACCGCCTTCACCTCCTTCTGACATGTGTCCTCCACTCTGCCTCTCTCCTCTCTTTGTCACATCTCCTGCTCCCTTCCCACCTTCCACAGCAGCACACCTAACCTCCACTAACCCTAGGCCATACTGCCCTTGTCACTCCCACCTATCACCTCACGCCAGGTGTTCCTCCCTATATCCTTCCCCTGCATATTATCCTCCCTCTTCATCCCTCTTATCTTCCAACACCTATTTTTTTGCCCCCCATATTACTTCTGCATTGCTCGTGTTAAATCGTTGATGCCTGCCCATTCGCCATTCTGTGTCATGCACCCCGTGTTATCCTCATCCATGTCTATAGACCAGACCTCTT
>JASDQU010200446.1:1516-17785 GCA_032191745.1 Picea mariana
TGATCGATGGTTTTTCTGGTTATAACCAGATATCAGTCATGCCCGAGGACAGAGAAAAAACGACCTTCACCACTCCTTGGGGCACATTCATGTATGCCAAAATGCCCTTTGGATTGATGAATGCAGGAGCAACATTTCAGCGGGCCATGGATATAGCCTTCATTGGGGAAAAAGACCAGTTTGTGATGATCTATCTGGATGACATCACAGTCTTCTCCAGGTCTGACAAAGAGCACTGCTGTCACCTGAGAAAAGTGTCGGAGGTTTGGCCTATCCTTAAACCCCCAAAAATCTTTGTTTGCTATAAAAGAAGGGAAATTGTTAGGTCATATAGTATCAACAGAAGGAGTAAGGATTGATCCCAGCAGGGTAGAGGCAATTCAGACCTTGTCACTTCTCCGGTCTAGAAAGGAAGTTTAGGCTTTTTTAGGGAAGATTAACTTTCTGAGGAGGTTCGTCTCAAATTTCGCTGAGATGGTGAAACACATCACAGCCATGCTCAGGAAAGGAAAAGAAGTAAAATGGACTGCTGAACCCAGGGAATCTTTTATCCAAATAAAGAAGGCATTGACTGAGGCACCTGTGCTGATTAGTCCCGATTATTCCAAGGACTTATTGATTTTTTCTTTTGCTTCTTTTGATACAGTAGCAGCGGTCTTATTGCAGAAAAATGAGGAAGGACGAGAACAACCCATTTCGTTCTTTAGCATGGCATTGAGAGATGCAGAAGTCCAGTATGAGATCATGGAGAAGCAGGCCTATGCCTTGGTGAAAGCTCTCAAAGCTTTCAGAGTCTATGTCTTGCACTCAAAAGTGACTGCATACATCCCTTCAGCCTCTGTGAAGGACATCCTTATACAGCCTGACATAGATGGGAGAAGAGGTAAATGGATTGCCAAGATCCTGGAGTTTGATCTGGAGATTAAGCCCACCAAGTTGATAAAGGGGCAGGGTTTAGCCAAGTTGCTAGCTGAATCCAATTGCAAAGCCTTGGGGATTAGCTTCATCAATGCTTGTTCATAAAATCAGCAAGCTGAGTCGTCCAACAAAGGTTCTCAAGGTGACTTATTGCTAGCAAAATGCACCTGGTATAGAGATATTTTGTATTTTCTGCAAGAGTTGAAGCCTCTTGATGGGATGGGAAAGAGTAAGGCGAGAGCTTTAAAGCTCAAGGTGGTCAGATATTGCCTCATTGACTGAGCCTTGTACTGGAAAGACCCTCTAGGGGTATTTTTAAGGTGTCTGAATCCACAAGAAGCCTAGAAAGTTATGTTTGATTTCCATAGCGGCCTTTGTGGGGGGCATCATTTTTGGAAGACCACAGCTCACAAAATCCTCAGGGTTGGGTATTACTGGCCCACTTTATTCGCTGATGTCTGCAGAGAAATCAGAGCTTGCATCAAATGCCAAAAGTTCTCAGGAAAGTAGCAGCTTAGACCACTGCCACTGAAGCTTGTAGTAGCTTCAACACCTTTTCAATAGTGGGGGCTGGACTTCATCGGGGAAATCCATCCTCCCTCAAGTGGCCAACACAGATGGATCCTGACTGCAACAGACTATTTCACCAAGTGGATAGAAGCTGCCCCCACCAGAAGTGTATCACACAAAGTAATTATCAGCTTCCTGGAGGATATCATAGCCAGATTCGGCTGTCCCAGTAGGATTGTCACTGATAATGCTGCTTCGTTCAAATCTGAGCCTCTGATTAAGTTCTGTGAGCAGTTCGAGATCTCGCTAATTCACTCCACCCCCTATTATCCTCAAGGAAATGGACTGGCAGAATCTTCCAATAAAAGCCTAATCAAGCTCATTAAAAGATTATTGGAAGACAATAAGAGGGCTTGGGATTCAAAGCTCAAATTCGCTCTATGGGCCGATCGAGTGACAACGAAGAAGTCCCTGGGCACCTCGCCTTTCCAGCTGGTTTACGGAACAGAGGTGGTTTTTCCCACTCAGCTCGCCTTACCTGTAGCGAAGTTCTTTCAAGATTATGAAGGAGAGTCGGATCATATTGTCAGAAGGATTCATCAAATGGTGGAAGTACAACAGATCGGGGAACAGGTGATGGACGCAGCTCATAGTCATCAACAGAAGGTCAAACAGGCCTTTGACAGGAAGGTCAGGAAGAAGGAGTTTGAGATCGGGGATTTGGTGCTTAAGTGGGATGCACCCAGACAGGATAAGGGCAAACACAACAAGTTTGACGCCCTATGGATTGGGCCCTTCAAAATCTCCGAGGTTTTCTCAAATAACACGTATAGGTTGCAGGATTTGGAGGGTGAGGAGGTTTTTAACAGCCCAGTAAATGGGCATTTTCTGAAGAAATGTTTTGTTTGAGCCTTAGACGGCTCCTTTGTTTGTAAATATTGTCCTTTTGGTTCTTTGTTTATTTTTTATTTTTCGGCTTAGTAAATGACTCCATAGCCCAATAGCAAGGCACTGAAGCTGCAAATGAGTTCTTAGATCATCACAGGGACGACTCTATCCCCCATGGAGCCTAATGTTGACATTAATTCTTATTAAGAGGGGTGGGTTGTTTTCTCTCCTTTGAGCCTGTAGCCCGAGCTACGAAGAAGTAGGCCTAAAAGTCCAACAAAGGCATTTTGTCCAAGGATGTGGCCGTGAGCACACCGTGCGGTGCATAAAATCTCTATTTCGGGCTTAAAATGTTAGTAGATGTATGACCCAGTGCCTGGCAGCGAGGATCGATTGATGGAGCAGATCGTCGGTCGGTGGATATTTGCGGCCAACGGAATTATGCCATGTTTAGCACAGGAATCGAGCCCGCAATCTCGCCGAAATGATCCAGGCCGTCCATCCTGGAGGAGCATGTGGCGCACGATCGGGCTCTGTCGCAGCTTCGCCCATCGCGACCTTGAAGCACTTTTTCTCTGCAGCTGGGATCCCCGAAACGCGAAGTGTCGAAGGCATCCAGGATTCGGGCCCACAGTATCGCCGAAGAAGTTCAGGGCCGTCTGATCAAGGAGGGACACGTGGCGCACGATTGGGCTCTATCTCCACTTCACCCATCGTGACTTTAAAGAGCAAGGATCAACTCCCTCCCATCCACGAAACGCAAAGTGTCGAAGGCGTTCAGGATTCGGGCCCACAGTATCGCCGAAGAAGTTCAGGGCCATCCGATCAAGGAGGGACACGTGGTGCACGATTGGGCTCTATCGCCACTTCTCCCATTGTGACTTTGAAGAGCAAGGATCAACTCCCTCCCATCCATGAAACGCGAAGTGCCGAAGGCGTCCAGGATTCGGGCCCACAGTATCGCCAAAGAAGTTCAAGGCCGTCCGATCAAGG
Source organism: Picea mariana (assembly GCA_032191745.1). Taxonomy (NCBI): domain Eukaryota; kingdom Viridiplantae; phylum Streptophyta; class Pinopsida; order Pinales; family Pinaceae; genus Picea; species Picea mariana. The sequence goes on from JASDQU010200446.1 coordinate 4,826, forward strand.
AGGGACACGTGGCGCACGATTGGGCTCTATTGCCACTTCGCCCATCGTGACTTTGAAGGGCAAGGATCAGCTCCCTCCCATCCACGAAACGCGAAGTGCCGAAGGCGTCCAGGATTCGGGCCCACAGTATCGCCGAAGAAGTTCAGGGCCATCCGATCAAGGAGGGACACGTGGCACACGATTGGGCTCTATCGCTACTTCGCCCATCGTGACTTTGAAGAGTAAGGATCAACTTCCTCCCATCCACGAAACGCAAAGTGCCGAAGGCGTCTAGGATTCGGGCTCACAGTATCACCGAAGAAGTTCAGGGTCGTATGGAAAAGGGACAAAGCAGATGAAGGGACATGGAGCCAATGCGTTCAAGGAAAAATGATCGTGACCGTCGGTTTTAGAGCTGATCCAACCGTTGATCCTGGAGGGCCGTTTCGCGAGATTGGGCACCAAGAAATTTGAAGGCAGGGGAAGTAGAAATCCTCGAAAGAAGAAATGACGAAGCGCCCTTGAGAGAGGCGCCAGGTCATGACCTTGGGTTACATTGATGGCGGTGCCAGAAAAAAGGTAGGCTAGCCTCCGAGCCTTAAGGAGCAGGCACGTGGTCTTCTCCTGAGGGTATCATCTCGGTCACTCCCTGGGGAATCAATCAATAAAAATCGAACAGGTAGGTGAAACCTCAGCTCGAGCCATAAATGGAAGGTATGGGAGGCCTGGAGCAATCAGCCCGTGGTACCCTTGTGTGCAGGTCCCCCCCCCTGCAAGAGCCATGCTGAGTTAAGGTGGCGTCTGACGAAGGATTTCTGTCCAAGTTTGACTGAAAAGATGACACACCTTGGAGGTTCAAGCATGCCTATGTTGGGCGAATTTTTCTGAGTATATATACTCAGTTTCTCTATTTTTGTAAGGATCAATGGTAGAGCAAAGCTCCCGATTATAAAGTTTTAATAGACGCTCTAGTTCTCTGGTTATGTATCTGTATGTGAGATTTCTTGTTTTATAACAGACAACTTTCTTATCCCATCTAGTTTCATCTCATACTGTGAGAGTTCATGATCGACTGATTTGCGTGAATTACTGTGACCGTGTTAAGATAAAGGATTTATTGTAGCACCGTTATATTCTTCAGTGTTGCCTACATTTGAGCGTAAGAAGTTCTTACGTTCAAGTTTTTCTTCTACAGGTTGTCAGAAGCTCGATGCCTACAGCAGCCCTCAACTTTTCCTCACAGAAGTCTTCCTCCTATTCACCCTTACTACAACTCACTGTCTGAAGTTTAACTAAGAGACTAAGACCTCACCTACCTGTGCATGTCCAACCTAGTTTCGGAGTTAGAACGATATTGTTCCGAGTTTTCTTCCACTTGATCGCCCTTTATAAACAAATCGTGACATAAACTGATGGGCGTCGGGCTCTGCTCCTGCAACAATCCAGGAGTGACTTCCAACGCCAACACATGGGGTAAAAGGTACCAGCATATTAAGACATATAGCTATCATAGGGTGCATGCTGAGAGACGGGATAGCAGATCCCTAGGATAGACAACTAGGGTGACCTTTGTGTCTGATATCCCCCCCCCCCCAAAAAAAAAGTTAAAGGGTGAAATTTATGNATGGCTGAAGAAGAAGATACCAGTGCCTTATGCCGATTGGGCGAATGGGGTCTAGGGCGCTTATGAGGGAAATTGCCTCACTGAAGGAAAGAGGGCGCACCAATTGAGATTTACAAGCAAAATACAACCCAATCCTTGATTTCTAATAAAATTCAGAAATCTTCATTATATTTCTTTGTTGAAATGGACAAGAAGAAATAGCTATGCAAACTGAAAATAATTAGGAAATAGTTCTATACGCCATTTACCATTAGTTGAGAGAAAACACAATACATGAACTACTTCAAATGATTAATCATTCATGAGATGTAACAATGTTACCAAGGTGAATTAGATGCATAACCACTGATGAAGAATTCCCAGAACTAATATGCACAAGCAGCTGGGGGAACTCAGCATCTAGGGCACACCACATAAACCATCCACAAGCTGTTACTCAGAAAAAGAAACAGAGCCTCAAGTATGCATTCCTTCAACAACCCTTACATTAGTGAGGGGGTGTTGTATATATAGCCAAAGAGCCCAAAAATCCCCAACAGCTAGTTCTAACAACTAGCTCAAGGAGGGGAGTGCATGGCTTCTAGAGAGGTCTTGGTTGTCTCTTCTAGAAGCTAGGCCCACCACTTAAGCCTTTTTACAATGTATCTCATGAATTTAGCTGAGATGAGAGAAAGACGGGTGTGCCCCCCCTTTTAGCTCCAAATGTCAAACATAACAAATTGCGTTACCCCATGTGGTCCCCAAGGTGGTGTGCCCCACTTCATTAGCCATGGTCAACACTTTAAATTGCCTTCCTAGTAGAATTTTGGCCAAAATACCTAAGGCAGCCAAGGTAGAGTGAGATTGATCATATTTTAAATAATTTACCCTAGTAACCTTAATCAAAATTTAGGAAAAGCTGTCTATTAGTCTTAATTAATTCAAAACACTTGCTTTCTTTACTAGGGAGTATGCAAATACATGCAATATGTCTCCAATGTAGATAAAATACATGATGAAACTGCTGGAGTACAAAGTATGGTCATGATACTCAAAGTGGGTGAGGAAGCGGTGATGTGATACACCCTCCTAACCAAGCACACCACCAAGTAAACTGTCCATGAAGCACCACCTGGGAAAGCTGTTGTCCAATCTCTGATGATCACAGATGTATGATTATGATCAATGATGCCTGTGCTCTGGAACTATTATCTCATGTAAACTGTTATGAAGCTGCTACAATACCATGGGATCATGCTGCATAGGCTCCCATGCAATGTGTGTGGTAACACTCGACACAACAAAATGGAGTGACTTAATGGAAAAATTGCACTAGAGTCAAAATGGCTAGGTGCATGTTGAAAGGGAAAGGGTTTCCCAATACTTTTTGGGCTGAAGTGGTCAACACTACTTTTCTTGTGCTGAACAGGTCTTAGACCAAATTGTTGAAGGAAAAGTTCTTTAAGAGGTATAGTCAAGTGACAAACTTGATATTCGACACTTAATAGTGTTTGGATGTGACGCCAATGTTACAATAAAAGAATTACTTTTATTTACTATAGTGAAGTGTTAAAATCTTATAAATTGCATGTCCCTATTGAAAGAAAAGTAATCGTTAGAAGTGATGTAGCTTTTGATGAACTCGGAAGTGCAACAGAAGAGATAGAAGTCATTGAAGACAACAATGATGAAAGCATCAGAACTAAGATTCCACTAGAATATTTTGAAATTGTAGCTAGGAAGCCAATGATGACCTACAAGAGGGAGACTAGTGGAGAAAGTGGAGCAGCAATAAGAATAGGAAAACGTATCTTTAGTGCCGAGGAGGTCACCCATAATAGCAGAGAAGAAGAGGAAAAATGACCTTTAATGCCAAGGAGGTTTGCCAGAATAGGAAACAAGAAGAAACAGGAGGTTAGCCAGAATAGCAGACAAGAATAAACAAAAGGAGGTAAGCTCAGTCAGTTTTGGCTTGATGAGTGAGATTGTTCATTCTCCGCTTGAACCCTACACAATTAAAGAAGCCAAACGAAGTAAGGAAAGGAGTGATGCAATGGATGCAAAGTTTGCATCATTGCAAAAGAACAAGACCTGCAAATTGGTTGAACTGGCTGAAGGGAGGAAACCCATTAGTTTCAAATGGGTTTTCCAGACAAAATACAAGGCAGATAGTTTCATTGATAAATACAAGGTGAGGCTTGTCACAAAGGTCTATACACAATGGAAATGTGTATCCTTTGCTCCAAAAACAAAAATCATAACAATCAGATTAATGTTGGCATTGGCTGCACAATTTCGTTGGAGCATGCACAGTCGAAAGGGGTAGGTTTTGAACAAACATTTGCACTAACAACAAAAATCATAATAATCAGATTGACGCTGGTATTTGCTGCACAGTTTGGTTGGAGCATCCATCAAATGGATGTAAAAGGTACATTATTGAATGTGGCTCTTGAACAGGAATTCTATATGATTTAGGTTAAAGGATTGGAGGTAGGAAAGGAGAACTTGATTTGCAAGTTGATAAAACCATACAAAGAAGGTACCATGGGCATGGTACCTGAAGATTGATGAGCACTTGAGATTTAACAGTTTTGAAAGGAGTACATCAGATCCAAATTTGCACATTGAGCAGAATGGTAAAGGCGTTTTATGTAAATGATGCCATCATTATTGGAGATGGTGAAATTGATGAAGTAAAGTAGGACTTAAAGTCATGCACTAAAAGGCTGCAAAGAGAATTATGAGACATGCGTAGGGAACGGTTGATTTTGGCATAGAACTAGTAAAAAACGATAGACTTCACTTTGTAGGATTCACTGATTTTGATTGGGTTGTATCAATGGTTGATAGAAAATCCACTTCAGGACATGTGTTCAAAATGGGTTCAGGTGCAACTTCTTTGAATAATAAGAAGCAAACCACAACTGCATTGTCTTCAACAGAGGCTAAGTACAAAGCTGCTATAGGAGCTGCATGTGAAGCTCTATGGTTGAGGTGGATACTTTAAGACATAGGAGCTAAGCAGGATGGACCAATTTGTGAAATTTAGAGACAAACATGGTGTAATAGTTAACAAGTTAGTCTTTAAGGGGGGTGCTGGAATATAATGTCTAATTTTAACTTCATGAAATAAAAAATGTAACTTACACTCAAGTCATGTAGTTACGTAGTTAGAGATTAGACACACTCCCATACATTTACAGAGTTAAGTCCGTTATGTCTGAATGGTGTATTTATTACCGCTTTCATCATGAATCATATAGGCTATCATGCATTACTCTCTCATTGTTTTTATTGGTTTATCACTAAACTTGATAGTGTTTGGTCATATAGAATATCTTTGTACATACAAACTTGGGGTGTTCATGTGGCTGGTTATGTATCAAGGAATGCCATCTAAATTTAGGGTAGCCAAGATTGGTTTTAGAGATGGAAAATGACCCCATTGTGGTAAATCAGAGACTGTCAAAGACATCATTTGGGAGTGCCCATATGCTAGAGAATGTTGGAAAGTAGTGCAGAACAGGTTTTCTTCAATCTTGCATGGAGGTATTCATTGGCGTTTAACGCTGGTTAGGGATATCAAATCTCTCATCCTCAGTCGTTATAGTGGCCATTGGCATTGCATCCACTCTTCGGTATTGTATTCGATTTGGAAGATTCGATGTAAGTATAATTTTGATGGGCTGATAGGCTCTATCAAGTCTCTTCAAAAGTTAGCATTTGATGAGGTGTATGCTCAAACTAGGTCCAAGGGATTTTTGTTAGAAAATCTTTGTTGGTAAGGATGCAAAATATATTTCTGCTTGGGCTTATGCAGGCCTTTTTGCAGTGTTGATTGCAATAAGGTAGATGTATTTTATGATTCACGTTCCCTTGTATTTTTTGTCTAGTACAAGAAGTATTATTTCAAAAACTAATAATAATTTAAAAAAAAATGAAAATACATTTATTATTATGATTAAGAATTTATAATGCCAAGCTTTTCCAGGTTGGAGTGTTGAATAATACCTATGAAGTATTTACTTGTTCAGGCAAAGTGGCATTGTTTATGCTTATTTCTTGAGCTTTGAATATTGTTTATATTTTGTTTATGAAATTTATTGCCCTAAATTAGGCATTTAGGGTCATTATGCAAATGTTAAGAAGGGATTTTAGATGTGGCTAAATAATGATTGACATCACTTCCAATTTGCACAATTTCATGGATAGATTTCTGATTTAATTCTTTCATCTTGTCTTTGTGTTGAGAATATTTTCCATCGATAATTTCCCAATTGATCTGTTTCATTGATGAGAACAATGATTATGGTAGTTCTTATTGTTTTTCATTTCAAAATTGCAGATTATTTTGACACATGAACATGCAGATGCATTGCTGGGTTTGGATGATATTAGGGGTGTACAACCATATAACTCTTCCAATGATATTGATCCTACACCCATTTTTGTCAACCAATTCACCATGAACAGGTATCCTTAACATTTCTTGTATTTGGGTCTCATATATGTATTGAATCTTGATGTAATTTTCTTACAGAACTTGTGGTTGTCAGAGCTCATTAGTTTCCATTAACTAGTAGGAATATCACGGTGAAAAGAGACTTTGATAGGTAAATTCAAAGTTAAAAAGAGGTTCTACATTGGCATTATTTTTGCAAAATATTCTAAAATAACACTAACATATTTTTGGCAATAGAGTACTTGTCTTTAGTTACATCCATACCTGGTAGATTTGTATTTATGCATCTGGGCCATAGTCTACATTTGATGGTTCTTGTTGGCATGTTAATATCACACTAACTAAATTCATAACGCTAAAGATGTCACTAATACATGTCAAGGCTATTAGCTATTTGTTTATCATATATTAAGGTTGTAATAATTAGTTGAAGTTGTGTCATCAAACATAAAAAATCAAGTTCATTGTTAGTGTTGTTGACATGTTAAGGTTGTTGTACTCATCTTTTTTTTTAACAAGAACAGTTACTATTTGTATTAAATAAAATTTAAAAAGAGAAGGGGCAGTGGCCATACCATCCAGCCTTTTAATACAAACAAAAATAGATGATTTGGTCCAAAATGCCATCATAAGATACAATATTTGCTGTTGGCTATTCCTTATTTGGCCTATTTTCAAAATTCTAGAAGTACTGTTCACTATTTGGCTTGTATAAAGCCTTACATACTGGCCTAATAGCAAAATTCTCTTAAAAAACATCAGAAAACATCTAAAAAATTTAATATGCTTTTTACCATGCCCATCGTAGGCAATCTTCATTCTTACAGCAACAGAGGTTGAAATGGTGGGGGCTGCCTATTTTGCTTGCTCCGAGTGCTGCTCCATAGTGTCTTCTTCCATTGATTCACCTTGCTGATGTCCAAAAGAGCCCATTGAAACCATTGGCGAGGGAGATTGGTGCAATTCTAGAAACCCAGGAGATTGCTCTAATTCCAGATGCTTGACTTTCTTTCGCAGTTGCTTAATAATTTCATCTTTCTTTGTGAGTTCTCCCCACAGAGGGGGGGTGGCTTATAGTAACTTATACCTCTCCAGGTAAGGCGAAAAAGGGACAATTAATGAACTTCCACCTGTACATCCCTAAGCAACAAATTGGTGAATCACCAAGGTGTTGAACATCATTCTAAAAGATAGTTTGCAGTTGGAGATACGGTCTTTGTTTTCATGCAACCATTTAGGCTGGTAAACTCTTTGACAACAGGATAACAAGTTTCAACCTAGGTTCTATGGACCATACAAAGTGTGAGAAAAAGTTGGGAGGGTTTCTTATACATTAGAGTCTAGACATTCCCAACAAGGGGAGACCCCATGATGTCTTCTGTGCTTCTATTTAAAAAAGACGTCGGGCAATCAGGTGGTCACCTATATAGAGAGTCGCCTTGTGGATGAGGACAAGATCATACTACAACACAATGGCATTTCGAAGGTGAAGGTGAGAAATCTTAGGTGAATGCAAATTACAGAGTAGAAGATCAAGTGGAGGGGCTTCTCGAAAGAGGAAGTTACATGGGAGTCCAAAGGTCCCCCTATCTCATATGTATCTCTTATCATATTTATCTATACAATCTACCAATTACTGGTGCTTATTGGAGACATCTTTCTTCATTAATCAGATTCGTAGATGCAATCCACCCTTGGGTGTTTAAGTGCCCACACTCTTTCCTTGCTCTTGGCTCTTATATGTTTCCTGTTTTGATTATTTCTATAGTTGTGGTAGTAGTTACCAACATTTGAAATAAATTAAATTTATTGACCTTTTCTAATGAATATATATATATATATATTCTCAAGGAAAACCTTGTGGGGAACCCCAAGGGATGCTTTCCCACATTCGCGGATGGCATCCCTAGTAAAACCATCGATATAGACCCATGGTGATTCAAATGTATGTTGGCATTGAACTAACCAAATGCCCAACAACATTTGCAGCAACTGATTTAGCTAACCCCTTGGGATTTAAAAATTTTTGGAACATCTTGTCCTACCCTAAAGCACTTAAGCGAGAGTGAGATTGCTGGTACCTTACTTGCCCCAATCGACCCATGAGGGGCAAACATGCCGCTAGTGGGATTTGAATTTTGGTGGGGAGGATAACTTCTCCTCTTAAGCACCCAAACTAGACCCAATTGACAACTGATGAATATGTAATGTTCCCAAGCCAAGATGCAAGGAACATCATGGTTTTGGGTGTCCTTTTAAACTTTTACTGGTTGTGGCATTTCATCAAACACTTTGCTTACTGTGAACATTTAGGTTGCGCTTAGGGTTTACTGATGTGTTATATATGTGTTTGTAGCAACAAATAAGAAGATAAGCAATGTAACATACCTCAACCATATGCAAGATCAACAACATGATAGACAAGCCAAAACATCTCAAATCTGCTTTTATTCATAAATAGAAGAACCTGCTACAATGAGAAGGCTGATCTGGAATGCTCAACAGATGGCTCCAATAAAGAAGATAGAAGCTGCTACAAAATGCTCCAATAGAAGATACTATAAGCCTCTGAAGGCCGAATACTCACTGAAGACCAATGCAAGAGTAGATCTGGGCCGTAAGAAATGCTAACCCCCCAAGCTGGAAGATGCCACGCCCTGTTGAAACCCTGAAGACCCTCAATAATTCGGCCCTACTGTCAAAGACCTCCAAATGCTACGCTGAAGATGCCGAACAATAGATTGGGATGAGTAGAATCCCCTCCTGAAATCTCAAACCAAAATACCAAGGGAAACTCCTCCAAATGCTAAATCCTCCAATGGAGCTGTGCCCTTCTAAAACTGTCAAACCCTATAATTTCGGCCCCGATGAAGGAGACCTCCAAATGCCATGCTGAAGATGCTGAACTATAGATTGGGATGAGTAAAATCCCCTCCTGAAATCTCAAACCGAAATACCAAGGGAAACTCCTCCAAATGCTGAATCCTCCAATGGAGCTGCACCCTCCTAAAACTGTCAAACCCTATAATTTCGGCTCTGATGAAGGAGGCCTCCAAATGCCTTGAAACTTGCTAGAAAGATAGATCGGGACATTGCAAGTCACTATGTGAAGTCTCAGGGTCAGATCTGAAGTATAACCCTTCCAAACTGAATAGATCTGAATCTCCAAAATTTCCTCCTCTCCAATTCGTCCCAATGCTCTAGGAAATAATTTGTACCATAGAACTCTCTCAAGAGGCAGTAGAAATCATGGCCAAGGCCCTGCAAGTAAAACCCAAGTGCTCAAATCTCCAAGGGATCCCTCAAACTCTTGCAACGAACCTTCCTTCAATAAATGGTGCGCCCTCCTTGCTGGAAACCCCCAATGGTGCACCCTCCTCTTCCTGTGCCTGTGGCTGGTGTAGAACCCTCCTGCACTGAGTAGATCTGGAACTAGAATGGTGTGGGAGAGTATTGCATCTCCGAGACCAAGCTTGGGACAAGCTAGGTGGAATCTTTCACCACTGAATCGTCCTCTAGGGTTTGTTAAGTCAAAACCCTCAAAAGCCCCAAGAGATGGGCCCTTTAGCTAGAAGCCAGATATCAAAATGATAGACATACATGAANTTAATTAATTAATTAAATCACTTTAATTAATTAATTAACCTTTTTACCTCTAAAAAACACCTTATCTCTCTTTGTGGCTTCCCTGGCCACTGGAAGTCACTTCTTGTCATCCTATCATGTAGTGCTGTTCCTCCCGATTCCAGTGAGCTATTACAGTGAGAGGTTCCTCCAAGTATAGTGCCCAAAATGACCTCTTCAGTGAATTTAATTGACTTATAGCAAAAAATACTCAAAACCCTGGAAATTGTTAGAATGCCATGGAACCAAAGCCAATCTGTGCGGAATGGCTCATAATGATGAAATAGGATGAGTAATGCAAGTTGGACCCCACAATGCCTCTCAATAATCCCTGTACTCGCTATAACATCCATCTGGTTACTTTGGTCATCATAAACATCTGCACTGTGATGATGTCCCAAAGTGGGGACATTATAGAATATATATGATGTATAAATTTATATTACATTGAATCATTTAGGATTTCACGTGATGTTTCTCGATTGTAGCTTTATTAAGATTTGTAAGTTTGATGTGTTTCAAGTAAAACTAATACCCATCCTCAGGGAGCGAAACACAAAAGAGTAAAATGATAGATGATGCAGAGGAGATAAGTAGAAGAAGAAAGAATCAAAGTTGACTAAATCAAGGGGAAATAAACATTGGGAAATTAAAGCAATTCAATTGATTTAATTTAAATAAGTAAAGAGGGAAACTAGGAAACAAAATTAAATGTAAGGGAAGAAATTGAAGAACAAAACTTTAGAGAAGGAAAAACACAGTTAAGAATAAGCTATTAGATTAAAAATTCAGAACTAGAAAAGAGGGGGGGAAGGAAAAGAAATAAACTCAAAACTGGAAAAGAAAATTAAAGAAAAGTGGGAGACACAAGGGGAGAGAAGACAAAATTTAAAAATGATGAGAAGTTTAGTTTTAGGTTAAAGAAATGTCAAAGGTCCAAGACTGGTTAAATTTGAGGCCATCCTCTTTGTTGATAATTATTAGGGTTTTTCTCTATTTTGATAGCCTCCCTACTAAGATGGGTAGAATAGTGATGGGTTTTGGCTTAGGATTTCTTTTTGTGTCAAAATAGATGAGGTGTTTGGTGTGGTGAGAAAGCGAAATGATGGCATAACTGGAGACATGATTATTATTAGTGTTAGCTGTGTGTTCTTCGAGACATGTTTGGGATGATAGACCTGTTTAGCCACTGTAATCCTTTCCACACGAGCAAGGAATCTCATAGATGCTTTGTTTTCTAAGTGGATCAATCTTGTCTTTCATAGAGTTCAAAGTATTCATAAGGGATTTATGGGGTTTGAAAATAGTGTGGATGTTTTTATTTTTAAGAATTTTAGAAGTTATATTGGTGGTACCTTGGATATAATGGAGGTAAGCTTAGGAAACCATAAGTTGGGAAATTTTTTGGGGAAGGCCTGGAATAGTTAACTTTACAAAAAACTATGTTAATTTGATAAGTGGAATAACCATTATTTGGAGAACTCGTATAAGGTGAGAGTTTTTTGATCGAGATGTGACAATCTCTAGTAACTAAGCTATCAATAACAACAAATTTATGGGTAGGATGGTGATGAGAGTTTGCATGTAAATACCTATCAATATGGGTCTTCTTTTCGTAAACTTGGAGGGAAAGGAACCGTGGTCCGTCAATTTCATTGGTCGCAAGGCCATCTAAATAGGGAAGGTTATTAATCCGTGATAGTTATTATTAACTATACTTATATATATTAATAGTTTGGATTTTGGAGTTTCCTCAATAAGAAAATATTTTTAGGGGTTGGGAATTTGTTTGGGATTTTTTTCTAGGATTTTTTTTTATCTTTTTTCTTTCCATCCCCTTTCCCCGTTACCTGGGAATTTGGGGTAACTTTCCATCCATCCCCAAAACCTACCCCCCCTACCCCTCATCCCTCCATGTTGGAAACTCCATGCAACATAACCTTAATCTTATCTACACAGGGCACAATTCATGTTTGACATGGTCTAATTGAGAGAAAAGAAAAACATTTTCTATATCCCCAGGGACTTTTGCATAGTATGAGGACTAGAGATGTATTTCCCTAATCCTTGAGACGTTTACCTTTGGCAGAAAAATCCTAGAAGCAAATCTTGCATCGCAGATTGCAGGCTCATCACCTCTTACTTCAAGCTTCTAGATGGCTCTCATCACACAAGGCACCATGAGCAATTCTCCAATACTAGGTGATTTATGCAATGAAGACTCCAGGACAGACAACTTGTGGATTGAAAGAATCTCATTACCTTCTTTTTCTTGGCCTTGTGTTATGTATATAAAATATTTATTATTCATAAATATATATCTAAACTATAGAACTTATGATATTAATTATTAAAAGGTGCATCACTTTAGATATAACTTTATGTGAAAGGTCACCTTGAGGCCTATAAATGCCAAGGCCACTCATCATTGTATCATTTATTGATCATTCGTATCTTATTCAATTATATATATATATATATATATATATATATATATATATAATATTGTGTTGGATATTTCTTAGTAAATGAACTTTGTTCATTTGGGCCACAACTTTTTGAGACCTTGTCTGATCTAGCTTTTGCCAAATCATTATATCAGAGTTTCTCTATGTTAGAAAAGTAGGTGTGCTCGTTTCACCATAGACAATATAACAATATTGTCACCCAACAATAGACCGAAGCCACTCCCGAGCACCTTAACCTTGACAGAGAATAACTCGGGAAGCAAAGCCTAGGCCTAATAGCCAATCAAGGTAGCGTATCACTTTCTAGAGCTAGCGTACCAAGCAGAAAGTCCAAACCATAACCAAGAGAGAGTCCAAGCCTAAAACTGAAAATACAAATGTAGTAGCTGTAGCTGTAGCTACTCTCCAGACTTGCGCACAACTAAATTTCTGTGGTTGCAAGTGAGTGTGTGTCAAATGAGCTCTAGCACCTTCTATTTATACTGCTCTATCTCACTTGATTGGGCCGACTTCTCTTTCTGGAGGCTAATAACTCAATATTAAATATTCTCTTGAGCCGAATTGTCTTCTAGGGTTATTATCCAACGTTTTAGGGTTTCTCTTGCTTCCTGGAATATTCTAGTCTCGTCAAAGGTTACACGTAGAGGTTAATACCTCCCACAACTACCATAATATCAACACTCTGCTTTCCAAGTCCTTGACCACATTCAAGGTTTTGGCCATTAAAAGTTCGAAGTTCTGATTCCTTATTTCTGTTGAAGAAGAATTAGTCTACAGTAAATGAACATTTTTCATTTCATAATCTGAAGGGAAATAACAAG
>JASDQU010200447.1:6195-16978 GCA_032191745.1 Picea mariana
ATTCAAAAAGGCCATCCTTTGAATTGAAGGTGGTCTTCCATACATATATCTATTCTATCGGGACTTGGTGGTATCTAGACTTTAGATCAATCTTACTGAAGTATTTGGCCTCTGTGAGTTGATCAAGGAGGTCGTCGATTTGGGGAATCGGGTACTGATTTCTGAATGTGATTTTATTCAGAGCCCGGTAATCAATGCAGAGTCACCAGGTTCCATATTTATTCTGTACCAGCATGATTAGGCTACCGCAAGGTGATGAGATGGGATGGATGTGCCCCTTGTGGAGCAGTTCTTGGATCTGTTGCTTGATCTCCTCATTCTCTAACAAAGTGAGAAGATAGACTGGCCCATTGGGCAGCGGTGCACTGGGGGTCAGATCGATGGGGTGCTTGACTTGGCAGTGCAGAGGTACCCTGGTAGGTGAGGAGAAGACATTTGCGTATTCTTCCATGACCTTATCTACTTGCTTCTTCTATGTGGAGAGGTCGGCCACAGAGACCCTGGATGTGGTTGTGATCTTTTTCTTATTCTGATAGCGAATCATGAAGAAGAAAAACTTCCCCGTCTGAGAGATGACCTTCTTGCATTGCTTAGCAGAGATAAAGGAAATAACACTAGGTGGGACTGCCTCGGGTATCCTGTACAATTTATTGTTCAAAGTAATAATAACACTACGAGGCCTAGACTCATAGTCAGCATGACGTTTCCATAAATAAGGTTGGCCCAAAAGAACATCACAAACTTCGAGAGGATCAACATCACACAATACCTCGTCTTTGAAGGGATTGATGCCATACGATAGTCTACATTGTTGGCTGACATGGAGATCACTTCCTTGGAGGAGCCATCCAATGGTGTAGGGTTGTGGGTGCACCATTTTTGGCAGGGCCAACTTCTTGGTGACCTCTTCTGAGATGAGGTTCTTCTAGCTACCGTTATCAATGATGAAGTGCAACGGGGTGCCTTTTACCCACATCTGTGAATGGAAGAGGCGCTCTCCTTTTTATGGCTCGTCTGGTTCACCAGGCTGGAGCTTAGTGGTAGAAACAGTGGCACTGGGTTCCATGTTAATGATCCATCTTCCCCTTTCTGGTTCTAGCTCAGAGTCATAACCCACATCCGATTCAGAGGCTTTCACTTCGGCCACCAGTGACTGCTTTGAGCAGTAGTCAACATTGTTATGCCAAGGGCTCTTATGGAAGTCACACCACTTCCCAGTATCTTTCTTTGTATTTTCGGTGTCCTTCTTTGCTTGCGGATTGGACTGGTTGTCCTGATACTATCCATCTTTGCTCTGTCCTTTATTCTATGGGTTGGGGCTGCCCTTTCTTGGATTTTGTTGTGAGGGGTTCCCAGGCCCAAATTGTCACATCTTTTGTTTGAGCTTCTGCTCGATTTTGATGGCATATTAGTAGGCCATGCCCAAGGATGAGATGTCCAGAAATTCCATTTCGGTTTGGATGTATCTATGCAGATAACTGCAATACTTGAGCACCAGATGTCGCTCTGAATATTTGATACCCATCTTGGTGCGCAAGGTATGGAAGATATTTGTGAAATCTGGCACTGCTTGGTCTCTTTCTTGTCGCAGTGTGGTCCATTTGGTATACAAGTCATCATAACTTCCGACATGGTAGTATTGTTCCTTAATAGAATCCTTGAAGGATTCCCAGGTGGCCGTGACTGTAAATAATGAGGGTTCCTTTGTTTCCTTTTTCTCACATAAATTTTCCCACCAATCTTTGACATGGGGAACGACTTTGAGGAGCACAAAAGTAATCTTTTCTCTATTCAAAAAGTTATGGACAAAAAAATACCATTCTAGTAGATTCAACCACTTGTCTATAACATTTGCGTCTATATGACCTTCAAATATAGGAATATCAAAGTTTATTTGTACCTTGAAGGGGGCGATGCCTTCGCTCGAAGAAGATGCATCGCCTGTTGGTAGCCGCTGAAGGATTTGCGCGAAACTATCCATCATCTCATTCCTCTGTTGCATGAGGGATTCCTCAATAAATAGTTTGAAAGGATCTACTGTCCCATCATCTTTCTTTTCTCTTGCCATGAGAGGTCGCTTGGGCATGCGAGAGATTTTTTCCTAAAGAGAAACAAGCTCGAGACCCAACTCTTTGTACTCAGACCTCGTTGGGGACATGCATTAAGACGACAAGAAGCAGACCTCTCTGATACCACTGATCCGGATTTTATGAGCATAACGAAATGAATACATATTATTAATAGGTGCTTAACACAAAATAATAGAGATACAGTAAAACTGGTTTTCTATTCAATAAGGAAATAAGCTGAAACTGTAAAATGCAATGGAAACAAGCTTGCTGGAATGGTGGCGGCTTATCTTTGAGAAGAGATGTGACGGCTGCGCTCATTCACCAGAAGATGATTACAATGAGGCTCTGAAGGAATTTTTACAATAAACAGGAATGCCCAAAACCCTAGACATCCAAAAACCTAACCCTAGGAGATGAAGCGCCAAAAGTCATGTGGGCCCCTTTTGGGTAAGTTAGTACATCAACTTCCCAGAGTCGTAACTTTTGCATACGATCTCTGTTTTAGGCATATGATAGCCCGTTGGAAAGGTATCATCGAGGAGATTCATTTTAGGGGAAATATCAAAGGAACTTCTATATTTCTCCCCATTTTCCCTAAAAACATCGTTTAGGGCCTCGAAACGGCTCCGAAAGTGAAAAACTGCTAAAATAGTAAATTACCAAAATTGCCAGAAAACTGTTTTGAGCCAGTTGGAAAAGGTGGGTGGCCACTGATATCCACCTGGATCAACTGAGACACAAGTATCTTTCACAAAATGTTGGAAAAGTTTTATTTTCGGCCAACATATTGAAGCTAAAGATATTTTGATTTTTAGACATGTTGATGATGTACATTTTGTTGCATAAGTCTTTGGGCCAAGTGGTTGCGAGAAACAAAGTACCTTTTTCTTTTCAAATTACATCTCGTGTTGTTTTAGAGACAAAAACCTAAACCTCTCCACAATTTGCAATAAGAAGAGGTGCAAACATAGGTAGAATTCTACAACCACTTATGTTTCTCTCTTGATCGATGTAAAGCCAAAAAGAAATGGAGATATTGAATTGATAGATTTGAAAATGGACAAGAATGAAATTGCTTTAGATTGCAACATGGAATTCATGAAATATTTTAAGGCTAAATGCCACAAATATAATGATGATTCCCATGGAAGAGCATTATATACATGAAAATAAAGCTAGCTTGTATGAAGGAAACCACCAAACAATATGTGCATATATAGATCTTGCACTTGTAGGGGAAGAGAAAATTCCATTGCTACATCTCACTTTTGCAGGCAAGAAAATATTTCAAAGTTAAAATTTATGAGGACATATTTTATTGCATGACATTGTTTATTCAACATGTATATGCATTTATCCAACTGAGGTTCTTGAAAGTGTAATTATATGGTTAAGGTTATGAGATACCTAATTTATTCTAGTATGCCACTAAGATTTAGGTGTTATAAGATTGTAAGTATACATGGGCTCAGTGGGAGGTGCTTGATCCTCTAGAGGAGGGGTAGCATTGCTACCATTTTTATTTTCTTAAGCTTCAACATAGGGTTATGTTTGTGTTGGTGACTATTATTGGCTTGGTGGGAGTCAATATTAGCTTTGCTATTACAAGTCTACAAAAAAATATAAAAAACACTACAACAATGCTTGATTAGATGTGAAATTGAAGGAAATTTCACTAGAAGTAGAGGTGAATATGTGGATAGAATTGTAATACCTCAATTTTGAGTCCCCATATGAAATAATGTATTTTGTTTATTTGATGAAAGGACAGAGTGCCCAAACAATTAAAGAGGCCAGTGTGCCTATGAAATGTAATATGATCATTATTAATAATAAAATACATCACTGGTTGCAAGACAGACAAGGACAAGAGTTATAGGGGGTTATGATTCCACGAGAGAGGGGGCTTAAGGAGCTAAGTCATTTTATCATATTTTATTTACCCATAATTACTTAATTTAGAGAAGGGGTTACATGAGCTTCTTAGGGGAAGGCCATGTGGTTCTTGATTCCCAAGTAAATACATAAACCCATCTTGTGGGATGTTTGGGGGGTTCTTCTTCTTCTTCTTCACTCACTCTATTCATTCATTATTCGTTTTTTCACACTCTCCATTCTGTTATTTTTCACTCATTCATTCTTGTTGTTGGAATGGAACCCTGGGGGAAAATTATTGAGGAGGAAGCCATTGTTTGTTGGTTGTAGCATTGACTGGTGTGTTTCAACCATGAATTAATGCCTGGATGCCTAAGATGCATTGGAATGTACTAACTTTTATTCATAGTTGCGAGTCATGAGAGTCCCAACATGGAGATTCTCAACCAAATGCACTAGAGCCCTGGAAGGAGGTGGACAACCTGAGGGATTGTGTGGTAGAGAAGGGGGTCCATTCTCTTGGGTTGTGCAGGTTAGAGAGGAGAGATATGGTGTACTTTGGATTGATGTGTGTTGAGGAACCGGTGACAACTTGAGTGTTGACTGGTTTGGGTAAACTGAGTGACACTCTGGAATCGTCCTTGTGGATTCATAGCCCTGGATCGGGGGTGACATTGTTGTTGAGACTTGGAACAACAATATCTACAGTTGGGTGGAATGTCCTTGGTCTGCAACCAGTTGGTGAGATGTTTTGACTAAGATAAGTGCTCTCTGTCATGTGTTTCTCCGTTGTATATTTATTTCCGTTGTGTATGAATTATTGTCTCTTAGATTAACATGTTATAACATGAATGCTTGCGGGTTATTGCTATGCATGGCATGTTTAGACAGTCTCTATACTGTAGCATGAATATTTATTGTTTCATGTGTTGTTATCATGTTTCTTTCATGCTTCTTTAATAATTTCCATATTTGTTGATTTGCAATACAAATTCATAATTTCTTTATACTTCTTTGCTTCCTTGTAAAATCCTTTCCCAAACAATAACACATCATCTATGAACCATAAATATGTCAATGTCATAGAATTCCCAATTTTTACTCGTTTTAAAGCTTCTTCCCTTTTAGTTGTAATGATCAACCTACTTAATCCCTTTGTTACCATAAAAAGAAAAAAGGTGATAAGGGAAAAACTTTCCTAATCCCTCTTAATGGGAAGAAAAACTTAGAATTCGATCCATTAATCAAGACTACAAATTATGGTAATGTAATACAACCCATTGTCTCGTTTACTATATTAACTCTAATCCGAATATGAATTAACAACTGTTTGAGTTATAACCAACTCACCTTGTCATAGACCAAATCAAGTTTCATTACCATTGCTTGATTTTTTGTTATTGTATGAATTCCTTCTTGAATTGTCCCCACTACATCATATATATATTTATTGAAAAGGAAGACTAATGTTCTTCTGAAAATGTAGTTGGAGAGCATATTTTTTCATCTATTTCCCTAGATATTTTCTATAATTTTATATATGGAGTTCCATAGAGATATGAGGGGCATGTAGGGTTATTTTCAACCCACTTTAATAAAGAAAATCCAATTCAAACTTTATACCTTTCACTGCCATAATGAATATAATAAAAGTGACTAAGTATACAACCATTATAGGATTAAAAACAACAAAGTAATATGATTGGGGGCAATGTACAATAGATGAATTAAATTATAGCATTAAATAATAGTTCAAATGTTGAAATATTCACTTTATTAAATATGATTGATTACATATCTAGCCTAGATTCATGTTGAACTTCTTCCAATTTAGTATATGAATCATCAAGATTATACTTTGTATTCAACCTTTAAAAGTCATTAAAAGGATTGTCCATAACCACACTTAAGATGTCTAACATCAAGTCATCATTATCAATATAATCATCATCATTAACATGATCCATAGGATGTAAGTCAATGGTTAATGGTTGACTTCATGGACCTCTTCCTTTGACTCTTCTTCCTATTCTCCTGCAATTTTGTGGCATTCTTCATGACCATCTTCTTTTGGTACATACTTTACAAGCCCTCTTCTTGGATTAAATCTAATAACAAATGAACAACCCACTTTACCTAGCACCTATGAATAAAAGACTTGATCACATCAACTTGGAAGCACATAGGTCTCTATACTTGGCTCTTACCTAGTAGTATTAATATTGGAAAATCCATTGTCATGATCAATAGCAATGATTTCATCACCTTGTAGCAATAATATGTACCACCCAATATTAAAGAGAACCAATTTGAAGGATTTCAAGTCTATATCATGTTGGTTGTGGAGCCTGATTATCTTCCATTTCAGAGGTCTTGTTTCAGCCGTGTTTGGACCCCATTTCCTAATGGGGGGGATTTCCCCCCCACATCTAGGGCTGACGGGCGACAACACTTTATGGAGCGCCCCCCCCCCCAGCAGGGGTTTAGGGGCAGCGTCCCCAAAGATTATTTTTTGGGAAATTTTCCTGGTAAACTATTGTAATTTCGTAGTCAATATGGACCGTTCATTATAAGGTCGCAAATCTAATGATAGAAGTTAGGTTAGGTTTTTTTTTCCCTAGAAGGAAACCCTCTTTTATGAGAAATTGTATTGCAACTATGTGGAATAGTGAATATTGTATTATGAGAGAGGAGCCTCTGAGAGAAAGAAGAAAAAGTTACAACATGAGTGTTGTAGGTTGCATCCCTTCATTTGCTGGATAATAATAAAGGAAGGACTTGGAAATTTCTCTAGTGGACGTAGCCCACACTGGGTGAACCACATATATCTGTGTCTCTATTGCATTGTGTATCTTCTGTGTTTTATTTCCGTGTTTAGTTTTTATTTTATTTCTCTGTGATCTTTTTTTTCTAACAAGTGGTATCAGAGTGAAAAGTGACTCACAGGAAAAAGGGGTTCTTGTTTTGAGTGGGGGAAATGGAGGAAGATGGAAATTTTAGGGTCGAGAAATTTAATGGGAAAAACTAGTAGTTATGGAAGATTATTTATATTAGAAGGATCTTTATCTACCGTTGGGCAGAAAATAAAAACAATCGACGAGTATGAAGGGCGAAGAATGAGAGGTTCTTAACAGAAAGACACTAGGAACGATATGGTTGTGTCTGGAAGCATCAATGGATTTCAATAATTAGAAAGAAAATACAATGGAGGATCTGATAGAGGCACTGGCTAAACTATATGAAAAACCCTTAGCTTCCAACGAGGTATTTCTAATGAAGTGATTATTTAATATGAATATGTCAAAAGGTGGGTCTGTTTTCGACCATTTAAATGAATTCAATACAATTACTAATCAACTAAGTTTTGTAGGAGTGAAATTTTACAAAGAGGTTAGGGATATTCTAATCTTATGCTCATTGCTAGAAACATGGAATGGCTTGGTCATGGCTATAAGTAACTTTGTCTCTGGTTCAAACACTTTGAAATTTGATGATGTTGTTGGAATTATCCTTAGCGAGGAAATGTGATGGAAAAGCACAGGTGCGACATCAAGTAATGCGTTGACTGTGGAGAACAAGAGATGAAAAAAGGAAAGAGGGAAGAACTCAGGGAATTGAAAGAATTCTAGGAAGGGAAGATCCAACTCTAGACTAGGAAAGATAGAATGCTGGAATTGTGGGAAGAAAGGACATCTGAAGAAAGACTGCAGAGCTCCAAAGAAACAAAGAGATGGACAACATGAGAAAAATCAAGAAGCAAATGTAACAAGTGATGTGTTACAAGATGCTTTGATACTTTCTTTAGATAATATTACTGAATCTTGGGTAGTAGATTCAGGGGCTTCATTTCATGCCACACCCCATAGGAAATATTTCCAAGATTATGTTCAAGGTGATTTCAGACAAGTTTATTTGGGTGATGATGAACCATGTCAAATTGTTGGAATGGGTAAGATACAAATAAAGCAAAAGAATGGAAACCAATGGTTACTGAAAGAGGTGAGACATATACCAAATCTGAGAAGAAAGCTAATTTCAACAGGGAATTTGACAAGTGAAGGCTATATATCTACATTTATAGATAAGACATGGAAGGTCACTAAAGGATCATGGGTAATGGAAAAAGGAGAGAAGGTAGGTACATTGTATTTATGTACTGGTAATGCCGACTCTTCAATATCTTTATCTTCTATAGGTGTGAATACAACACTGTGGAATCACAGGCTTGGACACATGAGTGAGAAGGGAATGTAGATACTTCACAAAAGGAATTTGTTTCCAAATCTTAAACAATTTGATTTGGATTTATGTGAACATTGTGTTTATAGAAAACGAAAGAGAGTCAGATTTCTCAGGGTTGGAAAGGAAAACAAGAGTGAAAATTTAGAGCTTCTGCATACATATGTATGGGTACCAACTAAGGTATAATTTCTTGGTGGCTCTCATTATTATGTCACTTTTATTGATGATGCAACTAGAAAAACTTGGGTTTATTGCATTCGACAAAAATATGATGTTTTTGACCCTTTTAAGAAGTGCAAAGATTTGGTCAAGAATGAGACAAGAAAAAGGTTGAACTGACTTAGATCAAACAATGGAGGTGAACACTGCAAAAAGGATTTTGATGATTGCTATTCATACCATGGAGTTCATAGAGAGAAGACAGTTCCAAGAATACCACAACAAAATGGTGTGTCAGAAAGGATGAACAGGACAATCATGGAACATGTAAAGAGTATGATATTGCATGTTGGGTTTTCCTTACAGTTTTGGGTAGATGATGTAGATATTGTTGTTTACTTAATAAACATAAGGCCTTCAAGCTCCTTGGATGGTGGCATTCTAGAGGAGACATGGACATGTAAAAAGGTAAACTAATCATTTCTGAAGACTTTCAGTTGTGAAGCATTTGTCCATATTGATAAAGAAAATAGAACAAAGCTTGAGGAAAAATCCAAGAAGTGTACCTTTACTGGATATGGTGTTAATTATTTTGGTTATCGCTTATGGGATTATGAAAATAAAAAAATCATTAGGAGTAGAGATGTGTTATTCAATGAAAAGTTCATGTATAAAGATCAATTGCAAGGAAAGAAACATGAAAAGGAAAACATGTAATACACAATGCTTGATGAAATCAAATAAAATGAAATTCCAAAGGTGACAGAAAATAAAAATGTACAACAATAGGAGCAACAGGTACCTCAAACTCCTACAAGTGTTGTCAAAATATCTACTAGTTTAAGTAGACCCCTTGAATGATACTCTCCTTATTTGTATTATTTATTGTTAACTAATTTTGGTGAATTGGAAAGTTATGAAGAGGTAATGCAAGTAGACACTAAAAATAAGTGAGAGCAATGCATGAAAGAGGAAATGAATTCCTTGGTAAATAACCAGACTTGGGACTTGGTTCAATAGCCCTCAGGAAAAAAAACATTGCAAAATAAATGGGTTTATAGGTTAAAGGAAGAAGATGGAGGCAAAAAAGCGGTAAAAGGACAGACTTGTTGTAAAGGGGTTTGCACAAAAGAAAGGTATAGATTCTGATGAAATATTTTCTCCTGTTGTTAAAATGTCTTTAATTATGACTATTTTAAGTCTTGTGGTAGTAGAAGATTTGCATATTGAATAGTTAGATGTAAAAACAAATTTTCTCCATGGGGATTTGGAGGAAGGGATTTATATGCAACATCCACATGGGTATGAGGTCAAGGGAAAGGATAATTTGGTATGCAGGTTGAAGAAGAACTTGCATGTCCTAAAACAATCTCCAAGGAAGTGGTATTTGAAGTAAGTTTGACATATTTATGATAAAACAAGGTTATAGTAGACGTCGTTCTGATCACTGTGTTTATTTTAAGAGGCTAGAAAATGGAAGCTATATTATCTTGCTATTGTATGTAGATGACATGCTTGTTGTAGGATCTAACATGCAGGATATAAATGTGCTAAAAAAGAAATTAGCTAATTCATTTGGGATGAAGGATTTGTGTGCTGCAAAGAAAATCCTTGGTATGAGAATAACAAGAGACATAAAAATCACAAATTGACATTGTCTCAGGGTGAGTACATAGAGAAGGTGTTGGATATGTTTAGAATACAGAATGAAAAACCAGTTAGTACACCTTTGTCCAACCATTTCAAATTGACCAAGGAAATGTGTCCCAAGACACATGAGCAAATAGAATACATGTCGAGGGTCCCTTATTCATCAACGGTTGGTAGCATGATGTATGCTATGGTGTGCACAAGACCATATATTTCACATGCAGTAGGAGTTATGAGCATGTATATGAACAATCTAGGTAAAGAACAATGGGAGGCAATAAAATGGATTCTCAGGTATTTGAGAGGCACTTCTACTCATGCATTATGTTTTGGAGGTTTAGACACTATTCTATAGGGATATGTTGATTCAGATATGACAGATGATAAAGATAGAAGGAGGAGCACCACAGGGTATGTTTTTACTATAGGTGGAAAAATAGTAAGTTGAATTTCAAAACTGCAAAAGGTTTTTGCACTTTCAACAATGGAAACAAAGTATTTTTCTACTACAGAGGTTAGGAAAGAGATGATTTGGTTACAGAGGTTTATGGAGGAATTGGGAAAGCAACAGGAGAATAACAGGTTGTACTATAACATCCAGAGTACCATTCATATTGCAAATAACTCATCCTTCCATTCTAAGACTAATCATATACAACTCAAGTACCATTTCATATGATCTATTTTAGAAGATGGACAATTGAAGTTGGAAAAGATACACACCAGCCAGAATCTCCCAGACAAGTTAAAAAAGGTAGTAACCAAGGATAAACTGAGTTCCTTCT
>JASDQU010200448.1:3111-19211 GCA_032191745.1 Picea mariana
TTTTTTGACATCATTATAAAATGTAGTTCCAGCCTCTTATTACGAGCTTTTTGTGAATGTGCATGGTCGTTCTCTTCTTAGAGATGAGCCACCACTACTTTAACTATTTCAAGTATTACTATACACATTACAATATTTTTCCCCATTTAATTCAAACTAAAATTTAGTTTTCATATGTTATCTCTATAATATAATTTCTTTCATTATGTTCTTAATCCAATTCTACGATATAATCAACCTACACTCCTCTAGGGATTGGATTGACATAATTAAGAACTCTTCACTCACTCATTGTTTAAAGGTATGTTGATGGTCGATATTGACCACTCGTCAACTGAAAGGGAATAGTCTAGTTCGAGGTTGTTTAAGTGTAACCTAAGTCGTTTAAGGTAACTATCCCCGACGGGTTTAATGGCTTCGTTGGCCGGTGAAAGGATCTATCTAATAAATAAATGAAAAGTTGTCTTAGATCATAACTACTAACTCTCAGATTTCAAGTATTTGCAATGATCTATTAGATTAGATAACCTTACACTTAATAACATAAATTCACAAAATTTACAAGTTGTACATGGGTACAATATTTACTAGAAACCTTGTGAAAACGAGAATTTCAAAGTATGTAATGGAACTTAATCCCAGACAAATCCAATCTAAACAATATCTATAAATAATAAAGAAAACAAATAATTCAAACTTCAATCATACTCAAACAATAATATTCAAGCTAAGCTAACAATTGAACTAAACTAAATGATTTTGAATGTAATTTGTGACATGAGTTATTCAAATGATCAAAGCAATTGAACTAAACCGTTATAGTTAAAAATTTACATTCAAACAAACCATATAAACACAATATGACAAAATACAATGACTAAACTATCCTGATCAGGAGCAGAGTTGCAATCTAATGGTTGAATCCTCTCCTTCAAATATTCGTTAGATTGTCCACCTGTAAAAGAAATTCTTGGATATACAATGTTGAACTTCAAGTCCAACAAAATTCTGGTGAACGAAATTTCCACAAAATAGAGTAGATTTAATGCAGATAAGGAAATGAAGCAACTTTGAGATCAATCCTTTATGGAGAATAATAATGTATTATTTCAATTAGCGAAACACATTTCATTAAAAAGAAAGAGCTAAAAACATGTAATTTGCATAAGAAAAATCTAATACATTTTACACATGCATTTCTCTATCAATCACACAGAGAATTGATAAAGTTGAGATAACAAATGTTATTTTTTAAATATCAATCTTTGGAACAAGAGATACACAAATTAATATCATAACAATAAATTAATAAAACGTGGGCAAAAGCCAAGGTTTCATTCTACAAAGCTATGACAGGAAGAAAATGAACACATAAATAAAAATAAATGATATTATATTAAAAAAAACTCCAAAGTTACTCACAGAACAAAAGTCTGAAGCAAAATGAGGTTCATTGTCTTCCCATTACAATCCCAAGTCCATTCGTTATTCCATACTCCTCTCTTTTCTTCCAGAGCTCTAATATTATTTTTATAAGACTAGACTACATAAACTGATTTAATTTAATTAATTTCATGCTAAACATGAATCTCTAATATCACCGGGTCGTTCAAACAAAAGCCAAATTGGAGGTTGATTGCAACACAAAATCTGGAAAATTTCATGTCAACAATATATTCATATCTTCCAAACTGTGTCGTTTCTGGAGAAAATCCTTGTGGGTAAGCTAAATCGCTTCGTTCTGCAAATGGGTTTTTGAGCGTTTTCGTAAATTCATTACCGTTTGCCCATAAATGAAGATTAATTTTGCCTCCTGAGAAGTGAAGCGTTTTTTTAGTTTTCTCATTTCAATCCTTTAGCAACTATTCTCCTAAAATGAACATTTCCAATTCTCTTCCATGATCTGGAGTATGATATCTTGTAAACAGAACAATCAAAACAATTATTAATAATAACAAACAAAATCAAACAAATAATTTAAACGTTTGTTCATGCTAAAAAAATCAAACCTTAATAATAACAAAAATGTTTGAGAATAACTATGGAATGTTCCATTATGTATTGTTTTAAATCAAATATTTAATTATTAATATAATAAAACAATACAAAAAATAAAAATAAACCCATATATATGCTTATTTTACAAACAAACTATAAACATATGCACAAAAATGAATTGTTAAATCGTTGAACAACTCTTGGGCCACTTTTCTCTTTCTACTGACAAATAGGTAACTCCTTTTATTACTGTCTTATCCATTAAAATTTCTATGTCACTCACCTTGTCCACTTTTCCATTTAATTGATGGTAAACAATGCAATTCTCAATTATTTTATTAGTCGCATGTCTTAAATGTAGTGTAACATGTAATCAAATCATTTTTTTGAATTACGTGGTTATTAAGAACGATCGTTAAAACAATTAATTGCAAAGAACTTTGCATAATGACCAAGCAATAACAATGACTTGAAAACCATGACATGATAGTAACAAGAACTTTTATAGTAATGACCTTTGTAATGTCATGTAATTCAAATGAAAGGTCCAAATACATAAAGAAAAATTAACCATTGTTCATAGTTTTAAGTTATGATAAGGATTATGACCAATGGGACTAAGACCAAAGCAAATCATGTCTTGATTATTCATCGAAATCTAGTTCTCTAACTCAAGCTCAAATGGGACCATTCCTTTTTGAAATATAATCAAATAGTATTAGGAAAACAAGAACAAGTGTATAAAAGTAATAATTATATTCTTGGATTCCATTGTCGAATCATGATGATAACCAGAGTTTTCATTCCTTGACCAACAAAAAAGACCTGAAAATAAAAACATGTTATGAAACCATTTGCTAATCATTGAAAGACATCACGAAATCCTCCATACTCTTGTTTAGAATTTTCATGTTGAAAATCAAGAAATTCAAAATGAAAAATAATCGATATAAGAATGAAGAACCAATGTTAAAGTCACTTTCAATAGTTAGCATATTCAACGTAATAATGTCCAGTGGAAACATTTAAATCACAAAATATTCACACAATTCAAAGCAAACCACTCAAATAAGAAAAAATAAAAATAAAAAAATAAAAGACTATCAAAAGACCAAAAATTAAGTCGATACAATTTTGTGAAGTTATTACATTACAAGCCAGCCATCACACCAAAATAATCCATAAAATCTTCTTCTTGGATCAAGTAAGATAGAGTCGGATGTCATGAAAGTGATATTTTCAAATGGTCAAGGGGGTCTCCTTGAATTTTTACACACTGGGATTGTTGGGGGGGGGGGAACAAATGGCGACACACTGGGACTAAGCAGTTATCTCTGGCTAGATAATAGAATATTTACATGTACAAGAAAACAAAAGACAAGGCTTTTGACAAAAAGAGAGTTCGTTTTGAAACATGTGTACCACATTAACAAGTCAACTTTTTAAAGATTTAACCAGCTGCAATTGATTTTTAAAATATAACCTTCTAACTAATACCCGAAATGCAAAGACGAGTATTCATTGATCAAACTTCCTACATAATATATTCTTCATCGGAACACACCCTAAGGAACAATTTGTGATGACTAGAAGATGTTATCTTATAGTTTACTTCTAATACAATAGGCATAGCCACTGCAACCAACAGGCGTCAACAACCTCGACATGGATACCTTTTAACCCATTTAGTTGCTTTTATCCCATCCATTAGTTAAAGATGCATAGCTTATAAACCTTTTGTTAAAACTTACTTTCTTTGCTTTTCTAAAGAATGAGATGGAAGCCATTGTCCCGACTTGGTAATCAGATAGTGACAATGTCATTCACAAATATCTACATAAATGAAAAGGTCAACTCATGATGATACCTCCTTTCCCCCAGTCATGTAACCGAGAGCCATTACCCTAGCTTGGTGATCGAATGATGGTAATGTCATATCGTAAATACCCATGATCATGATAGGTCGGCTCGCAATGAGACCTCCTATCCTCCAACTAACCCCTTAAATGCCACTTGTTATATGAAAAAAAGGTTGCACTATGATTAATGTTAATCTTATTAGAGATTACTTAATGGACGGGGAAGTAAAATTTACTCCTTGAGAGTGTGGGATGGCATTAAGAGGTTTGAGATAATAACAATACAAATCTCACTCATTTGTTCCTAAAGAGGGAACCGATTAAAACATAATTGCATAAATTATATAAATATAACATTTTGTACTAATTTGTAATATTCAAAAGGAAACGTAATCAATGCAGTTAGGTTTTAATATGAAGGTAAAACTTGGAAAGTGTTTCACCACGGGAAGGGTTATTCTCTTCTTGAAAATTACCTTGCAAAAGATTTCTTCAAGCACAAAACTTCAGAATGATGCAAGCTCAGATGACTTACTTAAACCAGAGTACCATTTATTTTGGGATTAACAACTCCTTATCCATTAATCTTAAAATTTGATAGTCATAATAGAATCAACATTTCTTCCTTTAAAACCCCAAAACAAATGATTGTCACACCACAAATATTCAAAATAAAAGAATATGAAATAAGCTAAGAAATCCAACTTTAATCAAACAAATTTGAAAACAAAATGAAAAGAAAAGAATGGAATTAAACCAAAACAGGCCTTATCAATGCGAGTAACATCTTATGTGAAAATATAATGTGAAATTTTTTGTCGCAATAGAAGGAATGTGTATTGTAAAGGGGATAAGTTTATCAATTCATAAGATACAAAATGATCAATTAAATTGATTGTAGCAAAAGCCTTTAACTGTATTTATTTCCTTCGGATGAAGAATTAGTATCAAAAGTGTCATTTGTTGCATAAAATGTTAAGCTAATAAGGCCTTCTTTATTACAGATTATGTACATGAAGAAAAATAAATGAACCTTTTACTAGAGTGTGCAGTCATGATTTGTCATTTTCAAAACAAGTTAAGTCCATTCAAGAAGTCAAGGCTAAAATCAATTTCAATTGTTTATCGGTCGTCTCCTTTACAACATTATGATTTTTAAAATGGTAGAGAAATGACCATATAAACATTGCAAAGTTAAGTCGCATGTATTGATAAAAAAAATTAAGATACGACCTTTTAAAGGTAACGTTAAACGAAATATAATCAAAAGTTGAGATCATTTTCATTAGTTTACTCAGATTATCCTTGCTTGCTAATTTTGAAAAAAAGATCATATTAAAAAGTTCCACAATAAAGCTAAAAATAATAAGAAATTAAAGATATGACTTGAAGGGAAACACATAAACATGATAAGCAAGGAAATAAGTAATGAAAAAGAAAAGAAGAGAAGACTTCCTTGAATGATGATTTTCCTTCATCCTGAAAGTGACACCCTACTACATTTATTCAAATTGACAAAGTGAAAGAAAGAAAATAAAATCTAAACTATTCTTAAATCTACTCTACATGAACTAAGTGAAATGGAATTTCCAATGTAACCATTGAAGTAACTCCAATTCTGCAAAGACAAAGAAATTTCCAATTAGTAAGATGGATTGAAGTATTTCATAAACGAAAATAAACACATCATACGTACCTTTACCTTTATGTTCTTCATTCAAAAACAAAGTAACTATATCCTTACCATTCCATCGAAAATTTTTAGTATATGAACCCTCCAGCCAATCTGCAATTCTGTCATGATACAGATCACAAAAGCATTGTAGAATGTAACTAAATTTAGAAAAATTGCCAAAATTATGGGGACCTGACATAATTATCGGCCAAGACCGAAGTGCCCCGTTCTCTTGACAATTCTCTACCTGTTCATGAATTTCTTCACATGGAGGATATGAAAAAAACATGTCATGCTTACCTCCTAGATTTTCAATAAGAAACAAAGTAAGCACGACTTTACCATTACTCTGAAGATTTTTTAGATATGAATTCTTAAGCCAATCTTCAATCCTATCATGAAACTCATAATGCAAATTATCACTTTGATGAGTTAGATCTACAATTGATAAACACGTCGTACGAGGATTCATTATAGAAATCAAATTTCTCGTTTGAGCATTCCTTTTGATGAGATGAATTGGTTCCAAATGTGCAGTAGAATCGTGAGAGTGTAATCTAGTCAATGAATGAATATGAAGTATGGAATCTTTGATCTCCATAATGAATGCATTGTCTTTTTCAGAAATCAATTGAGAAGGTTCATCTCGCAACATATCTTTCTCTCTTGTGAATGATTGTAGTGAAAGAGCATCAAATCCGTCTTTATTATTCTTATGTTTAACAATTACATCACCAATACTTGATATATCAATCAGATCATATTGTGATGGTGAATTGTAGAATAAAGTGGGTAAGTATTATGCACATCAAAACATAAGAAAAGATCAAGATATAAAGAATAGAATGAATCGTCAATAAGCATATGAAAATTTTATCTTGAGCAATGATAATCAACAATGATATTTCCAAGACATTCCTCTTCACTTGCCTTAATGCTTTCACTTTGTTTTGATGATACACTCTAAACATAATATGCTCAACGGGATTTTGGAAAATAATTTCACAACACGTGTCTAATCTTTCTTGTAAAGAAGGTGTGATTTGTGGATAAGGATTTAAGGTTTTTTCTTTAAATTCAAGATCTATATCTCTAATCGGTTCTATTAAAATATTAGAACACTTAAGATCATACTCATTGCCTATGTGTCCTTCAATAATTGAATTTGGGAACTGATTAGAGCAAGATTTAGAAGAATATAAACATGCACCTTGATTCACAATCAAATCCTCTTCCACCATATTTACATTAGTAGAAGATTGAATATGAAGTTGTTTGTAAGAAAGACTAGTTTCTTTGTTAATAAAATTATTCTCAATTGGTTCTACCCCTCCTGTTTATTCAAAATTTTCTTAAGGATCCATCTCATTTTGTAAACAAAATTCATCTTGCAAATTGATGTTATGACCTGTATCTAATTCATCATTTGCAATTGAATCTTGCTGAATAAAAGGGGCACAAACATCTGAAATAAGATTTAGTACGAAAGATAAATCATCTAGGAGAAACTTACAAAGAACATGTTTGATCTTTGTTGAAAAATCTTCTGAAGATGAATCATCCTTGATTAGTAGAGCCTTGAACTCCTCACATAATTTATCGTAATCATAAACCTCAAAGGCATCTAAAAATTCATTCACAAATTGAAACCAATAAAAAATAGAATAGGCCGGAAAAGATTCAAACCAACATTTGATTCGACCTTTGAAAGTGAATGCGAACAATCTGCATAAAATGTTTAAATCAATAATACCATGTTTGATACATTTACGCGAAAACTTATTAAGATGAGTCTTTGCAAATGTATTCACTTCACCATCAAATGTGAGTTTTGACAAGAGAACTATTGTCTTGTTGGAAATATTGGGTAACGAGAAATGAAAAGCATGTTCCAATACAATGATTTGGACAGGAGTCATAAGAAATTAAATACATTTGAAATAAAAACTCCACAAGTCCAGCTTATTAGTCTGGCCCTCCTTCTAGCGCCATTTATTGACAGGTGATATTGACCACTCGCCAACTGAAAGGGAATAGTCTGGTTTGAGGTTGTTTAAGTGTAACCTAAGCCGTTTAAGGTAACTATCCCTAACGAGTTTAACAGCGTCGTTGGCTGGTGAAAGGATCTATCTGATAAATAAATGAAAAGTTGTCTAAGATACTAACTACTAACTCTTAGTTTTCAAGTATTTACAATGATCTATTAGATTAGATAACCTTACATTTAATTACATAAATTCACAAAATTCACAAGTTATACATGGGTACAATATTTACTAGAAACCTTGTGAAAACAAGAATTTCAAAGTATGTAATGGAACTTAATCCCAGACAAATCCAATCTAAACAACATCTATAAATATAAAGAAAACAAATAATTCAAACTTCAATCATACTGAAACAATAATATTCAAGCTAAGCTAACAATCAAACTAAACTAAATGATTTTGAATGTAATTTGTGACATGAGTTGTTCAAATGATCAAAGCATTTGAACTAAACCATTCCAATTAAAAAATTATATTCAAACATACCATACAAACAAAATATGACAAAATACAATGACTAAACTATCCTGGCATATAGGGGCTTCTAAAGTGCAACATATTAGATATCATTTTCGGGATTAACTGTGTAGTGTAAGTCATTAATCTATGACCCATATCCATGAGTATTAGTCGCAACTGACCAATAATTCTCATGATTTGAATAGTCCACTTAACACTCATTGCATCAAGTGATGCTCACAGGGGTGAAGAAATGGGATTGAAACCAACAAAATGAATCGCATAGCATCAATGATCACTTCCAGGGCTTGAACCCGGGAACCAAGACTTCCCAGGTGGTCATCCATCCCAAGACGCCTCTAGCTCAAGCGCGCTTAACTGTGGAGTTTTCCCCACAATCAAGCCCACTTAGCTTGCTATCCCATTTGCAAAACTTTAGCAAGTATTGTGCCTTATGAACTATCCAATTAGAGCTCCCTTAACTCTTATTATTTAAGCATAGAGGGGCTTCCGCAGTGCAACATATTAGATGTCATTTTCGGGATTAACTGCGTAGTGTAAGTCATTAATCTATGACCCATATCCATGAGTATCAGTTGCAACTGACCAATAATTCTCATGATTTGAATAGTCCACTTAGCACTCATTGCATCGGGTGATGCTCACAGGGGTGAAGAAATTGGATTGAAACTAGCGAAATGAATCACATAGCATCAATCATCACTTCTGGGGCTTGCACCCAGTAACCAGGACTTCCCAGGTGGTCACCCATCCCAAAACGCCTCTGGCTCAAGCGCGCTTAACTGTGGAGTTTTACCCACAATCAAGCCCACTTAGCTTGCTACCCCATTTGCAAAACCTTAGCAAGTATTGTGCCTTATGAACTATCCAATTAGAGCTCCCTTAACTCTTATTATTTAAGCATAGAGGGGCTTTCGTAGTGCAACATATTAGATATCATTTTCGAGATTAACTATGTAGTGTAAGTCATTAATCTATGACCCATATCCATGAGTATTAGTCGCAATTGACCAATAATTCTCATGATTTGAATAGTCCACTTAGCACTCATTGCATAGGGTGATGCTCATAGGGGTGAAGAAATGGGATTGAAACCAGTGAAATGAATCACATGGCATCAATCATCACTTCTGGGGCTTGCACCCGGTAACCAGGACTTCCCAAGTGGTCACCCATCCCAGGACACCTCTGGCTCAAGCGCGCTTAACTGTGGATTTTTCCCCACAATCAAGCCCACTTAGCTTACTACCCCATTTGCAAAACCTTAGCAAGTATTATGCCTTATGAACTATCCAGTTAGAGCTCCCTTAACTCTTATTATTTAAGCATAGAGGGGCTTCCACAGTGCAACATATTAGATATCATTTTCGGTATATAATGAGTATCATCGCTGTGAGCATCACCCAATGTAATGAGTGCTAAGTGGACTATTCAAATCATGAGAATTATTGGTCAGTTGCGACTAATACACATGGATATGGCTCATAGATTAATGACTTACACTACGCAGTTAATCCCGAATATGATAAACTATCATGATCATGAGCATAGTTGCAATCTAATGGTTGAATCCTCTCCTTCAAATATCCGTTAGATTGTCCACCCGTAAAAGAAATTCTTGAACAGACAATGTTGAACTTCAAGTCCAACAAAATTATGGTGAAAGAAATTTCAACAAAGTAGAGCAGATTTAATATAGATAAGGAAAGGAAGCAACTTTGAGATCAATCCTTCATGGAGAATAATAATGTATTATTTCAATTAACGAAACACATTTCATTAAAAATAAATAATTAAACACATGTAATTTGCATAAGAAAAATCTAATACATTTTACACGTGCATTTATCTATCAATCACACAAAGAATTGATAAAGTTGAGATAACAAATGATATTTTTTAAATATTAATCTTTGGAACAAGAGATACAGAAATTAATATCATATCAATGAATTAATAAAACGTGGAAAAAATACAAGGTTTCATTCTACAAAGCTATGACAGGAAGAAAATAAACACATAAATAAAAAAAAAATGATATTATATTAAAAAAACTCCAAAATTACTCATAGAACAAAAGTCTGAAGCAAACTGAGGTTCATTGTCTTCCCATTACAATTCCAAGTCTATTCGCTATTCCATGCTCCTCTCTTTTCTTCCAGAGCTCTAATATTTTTTTTATAAGACTACACTACATAAACTGATTTAATTTAATTAATTTCATGATAAACATGAATCTCTAATATCCCTGGGTCGTTCAAACAAAAGCCAAATTGGAGGTTGATTGCAACACAAAATCTGGAAAATTTCATGTCAACGATCTGTTCGTATCTCCCATACCGTGTCGTTTTTTGGAGAAAATCCTCACAATTAAGGTAAATAGCTTCGTTCTGCATAAGGGTTTTCAAGTGTTTTCGTAAATTCATTACCGTTTGCCCATAAATGAATATTTTATTTCACCTCCTCAAAAGTGAAACAATTTTTTAGTTTTATCATTTCAATCCTTTAGCAACTATTCTCCCAAAACGAACAATTCCAATTCTCTTCCATGATCTGGAGTATGAGATCTTGTAAACAACACAATCAAAACAATTATTAATAATAACAACAAAATCAAACAAATAATTTAAACATTTGTTCATGCTAAGAAAATCAAACCCTAATAATAACAAAAATGTTTGAGAATAAATATGAAATGTTCCATTATATATTGTTTTAAATCAAATGTTTAATTATTAATATAATAAAACAATACAAAAAATAAAAATAAACTCATATCTATGTTTATTTTACAAACAAACTATAAATAAATGCACAAAAATGAATTGTTAAATCACTGGACAACTCTTGGGCCACTTTTCTCTTTCTACTGGCAAATGAGTACTCATTTTATTATTGTCTTATCAGTTAAAATTTCTATGTCACTCACCTTGTCCACTTTTCCATTTAATTGACGGTAAACAATGCAATTCTCAATTGTTTTATTAGCTGCATGCCTTAAACATATTGTAACATGCAATCAATTCATTTTTTTTGAATTACATGGTTATTAAGAACAATTGTTAAAACAATTAATTGCAAGTAACTTTGCATAATGACCAAGTAATAACAAAAATGACTTGAAAATCATGACATGACAGTAACACAAACTTTTATAGTAATGACCTTTGTAATGTCATGTAATTCAAATGAAAGGCCCAAATATATAAATAAATTTAACAATTGTTCATAGTTTTAAGTCATGATAAGGATTATGACCATTAGGACTAAGACCAAAGCAAGTCATGTCTTGATTATTCATTGAAATCTAGTTCTCTAGCTCATGCTCAAATGAGATCATTCCTTTTTGAAATATCATCAAATAGTATTAGGAAAACAAGAACAAATGTATAAAAGTAATAATAAATCTATTCTTGGATTCCATTGTCGAGTCATGATGATAACTAGAGTTTTATTCATTAACCAACAAAGAAGACCTGAAAATAAAAACATGTTATGAAACCATTTGTTAATCATTAAAAGACATCATGAAATCCTTCATACTCTTGTTTTGAATTTTCATGTTGAAAATCAAAAAATTCAAAATGAAAAATAATCGATATAAGAATGAAGAACCAATGTTAAAGTCACTTTCAATAGTTAACATATTCAATGTAATAATATCTAGTGGAAACATTTAAATCACAAAATATTCACACAATTCAAAGCAACCCATTAAAATAAGAAAAAATCAGAAAAAAGATAAAAGGACTATCAAAAAAACAAAAATTCAGTCGATACAATTTTGTGAAGTTATTACATTACAAGCCAACCA
The DNA here is from genome assembly GCA_032191745.1 of Picea mariana. NCBI lineage: Eukaryota > Viridiplantae > Streptophyta > Pinopsida > Pinales > Pinaceae > Picea > Picea mariana. Next base: position 14,986 of record JASDQU010200448.1, read on the forward strand.
TCACACCAAAATAATCCATAAAATCATCTTCTTGGATCAAGTAAAAGTAAGATAGAGTCAAAAGTCATGAAAGCCAAATTTTTGAATGGAGGGCCAACAAAGTCCTTTTCGATAATCCAAACTCTAATAGAAATGCACAATGTCCATCTCGGCCCTCTAAACACACATAACGATATTTAGAGACGTGTAAACACATATTTCCATTATGTCAATAAAGATCCATAAGTGTTGGCTGACTCACATAACATTTTAACCTAAAGTTTCACGGGTGAGAAGCAATGATGGAGGAGCAATTTCTCCAATTTGGAAAGGATTTTATTAGTATCGAGGACTCTAATAATAAGTTATGAATTAACAAAACTATACGACCTTTGAACATCTCCACTCATAAATTTCACAATTCATTTATGGGTAGAATTTTTTTGGAATTTTCTTATCTAAACTTTAATCTCTAAATGTTGCTCCACGTAAATATATGAAAATGTGATATCATGTGTAGAAGGTTCATGCATTAAAGATTTTAAAATTTAACCTACAAACATAATGCACACCCACCTACGTTATCCATGCATTCTCCCCAAGTGCATATGCTACTCAAGTAGAATTTTTTTTCAGTGACAAACTTGTAAAATTTATGCAAATGATTTTAAAATCAGCTATGTTTTTCAATTTTTAATGATTTAGTTTGAAAGTGGTAAAATTTATCATAATTTAGTTGTTATTTAGTAGAAAGGATAGTTATCATTGGCTACTATCCACGAATATAAGTTGACTCATCACTACTATTCAAGAAAAACCATATCACCTAAAATAACTCACTAGTGATATATAGGGGGGGGAATTTCACTCTTGCAAGATGCCTCTGAGTTTTGGGCTGTTAACTTGTTTCCTTAGATTCGAGGAAAATGAACTCTTAACCAATTATAAGCAGTTTTAGTTCTCACTTCAAAACCAAAAGATGGTTTCAACCTAGATAGTATATGTAAGAAAGATAGTATCCCTTGTGGTTATCGCTAACACTACCTCTATTGGGGTCATATGTTTTCTAATAACATTTAACCTTGATCTCATTTATGAAATCATATACTAACCTCACTTGCAATTTAAACTCTTATCCAAAAAAACATCCATATCCCTTAATTATTTACACATGGAATGACAACTAACATAATTGAATTATAGTTTATAAAAGAGTGCACTATTGTTATTCCATGGTGCACTATTGTTATGGTTATTGAGATTATAGTTTAGTAATGAAAATGATGGTATATCATTTCCTTCATCAAAATTCATTTTTTTTAATCAATATAATAAATGATCTAAATAATGTATAAACAAGGATGAAAGAGTAATTTGAAAAGTTTATTTTTATATTTTATATTTTCGAAGAAAGTGTTTTCTTTTATAATTATATCTAACATGGTATTTTACATTATTTTTTTTGTAAATAAAAGGATCTATATATTATCAAGAGTGTGTGTCATTACATTGTCTATAGTCTGTCACTTGTCCTGCCACAACAGGGAAACCAAGACAGGTGGCCTTAAAAAAAAATTGTAATTGTTTGAACAAAACTGTAACCATAAACTGGTCTCCATGACCGACTAACATACATCGTAAGGCAGGGAGTCTGCCAATCTTTGCACAAGTGACAAAACTAGAAAGAGAATAAAAACCTGGAGGAGTTGATCCATATGTGAACTTAGACTGCCATGAATGTTGTAAGCTGGGACAAACTTTTGGCCACAAGTTGGGCACCGCTTGTTAGTTGGAGCTTCAGTCATGGCGTCGAACATGAGGTCCATTTTTTGGCCAAGAATTCGCTGATTGTGCGTCTGGTCATCAAGCTTCTGTCGCATTTCAAAAATGAGCTGAAGATGTTCATCCGAGAGTCGAAGAGGGGAGCGCTGAGGCGACTCCTCCTCTGAATCTGCATCCATAGTCGTCGGTTGGTTCTTTGCCTGCCAGCAAGGAGGAATTTCTTCCTCCACAATACATCCACCAGTGCCAAAACCGTGAACCTGTGTGCGGACTTTGAGAGGGGCAATTTCAGGATGGAAACTCAGTGGAGGAGTATGCTCCTCAGGAGGGGGACTTTCCTCTTCGACAGGGTAACTGCCGAAGTCCATTGTAGGATTGGAGGGGGGTGGCAAGGGTTGTTGAGGCGGTTCCAACCAATTTTGACTTGGGTCTGGCATGCTTGTGGTAATTAGAGCACGCTGAGAGGGGTCGAGCCTGTTGCGTTTGGATAGGGCACTGTAATATAATGGTCCCCTTCTAGATTTTCCTCTCTCTCTTAGCATGGCGTAGGGATTCTGGGTGGGACTGTGAAGGAAGACTAGCGGAAGAGTTTGCAGAAATGGTAGAATGGGAGAGCGCTCAGGGGTGCTAGCCTTCATAGTGCCTTACAAATTGACAGGGATGGTTGCCATGAAAGCGGAGGTGACAACTCTCCTAGGCCTGGTACCTAGCTTTGTATGCCCAGCCTGTTTTGCGCAAGGGGCCATTATACCTGCATGGATATCCCAACACACTACCATAACTCTTGGCTTAGTGTGGGTCATTGAAATTGAATGGAAGGGAGGCTGGTGGCTGGGGTCAATAACACCCATTGCTGCCAGTTGCCACCTATCGTCCGCTGAGGGCCACTTGTCACCCCATCCGAGAGAATGTTATGAGCATAAATATACCTATAAATAGACATTCATAACATAATAATAATTAATTAATAAATAATAACTATTAATAATGAAAGGACATGTCTCAAATGACATGACTATTGGTTAAAGAGCACCCCTGTGTGGGTATATAAACAAGCCCTCATTCTCAATTGTAATCATAAATCTTATATCTTATATATTCATATTTTATATATTATTCCTACATGGATTATTATGTTGTATTCCAAGTATTTTGGATAATTCTTGTGTGAGCGAACTTTGTTCGTCTCATTTGGTGTCAGAGCTTAGTTTTTCTGATCCCGGTCTTTGGCCAGTTTCTTTATCAGACCTTGTCTGATCCGGCTTTTGGCCAATCCCATCGTTCAGAGTTTCTCTGAGAAATCTTGTCTTTGACCACCGACCAAGCCTTTGGCCATTCAAATTTTCAAGTTTGTAAGAACTTCAGTCCTTGACTAATTCAGGCCTTTGGCCATATAAAACTCAAAAGTTTGTTGAAAAACTTTCCTTTGCAAATCCAATCACCATTTCAGGGTTAAAAAAAAACAAAAAAAAAAACAATCATTATTCTGTTGCTAGAAAAATTGAAGAAAGATTAGAGCAAGAAATCGTTTAATATTAAAAAAAAAACAAAAAAAACTGAAAAAAAAAACATCGTAACCTGCTTCCCAGCAAAGCCCCCTCTCACCCCGTAAGCTACACTCTCACCCTTCCCATAACCTTCCCCCTCCCGTTCCAGACCTGTATCCCCTTCTCGTAATTCCCATAACCCTGTCCCTTTTCCCTCACGTCCCTTTTTCCCTTCCCCCACAACATGTTCTCTCCCGTCCCTCTTTCCATCTCTTAACTCACCCATCACACCACACCTCTCCGCGGACCTCGTCAAACCCTGGTCACTTTCCGACTCACCCCTGATACACCCTCGCGCACCCACTTCAACCTCTGTAGACCCCTTGTCTCTCACCCGAACACCCACTTCAAGTTCCCGCAGACCGTGTAATAACTACGGACTCGTGATCTGAAGCGCCACCATACACAACGAATGGGTAAAGATTTAAATTAAATCGAAGAGGTCTCAATCTCATAACGACGAGATGGAAGAAAAGTACGACTATGTCCTAAGTTATTTAATTGCATCGAATTGGGTATCCGATTTTGATACCAACCTTCGTAATTGTCCTCACCGTAAATCTATTTTGGAAGAAGAGGTATACAACGAGACAAGAGTATTATTATTAGAACCGGTTCAATAAATCGTGACTATTGGCGAATCTTAACGTTGGTAAAATTAGGAGGAAGCCATATCCTATAGTACAAAGCCTTATTAAAAGTAATTAAAAAAATTAACAAGTGAAAAGTGAAGAATCATTAAAGGGTTAAAGTAAGATTTAAAAAAAAAGAAAAGAAAGGAGGCTTTATTTAAAAGGTATTTTTGGAAAACTGAGAAGCAATATTAAAGTATTTTCCCTTTTAAACAAAAGGTTATAAGGAAGTTTCAAAAAACAAGGGTTGCATGGCAACGCAGTCCCTGCCTAAATATAAATACAT
>JASDQU010200448.1:21872-32114 GCA_032191745.1 Picea mariana
GGAAGGCAATGTTATGAACATAAATATACATATAAATAGATATTCATAACATAATAACTAATTAATAAATAATAATTATTAATAATGAAATGGCATGTCTCTAAGGACATGACTATTGGTTAAGGGCACCCCTGCGTGGGTATATAAACGAGCACGAGCCCTCATTCTCAATTGTATATCATCTTATCTTATATCTTACTATTCATTCTTATTACATATAAATTTGTCCATATGGATTTGATTACTATATTCCAAATATTTTGGATTATTTGTGCGTGACAAACTTTGTTCGTCTAGTGCGCTCTAGCCTAGCGAACTTCCAGTACCAAAAGTACCAATCCAGATTTGCGCAGGTTCAGTTTCAAGGGGGAAAATTTGGATTTTTTGAAATCACACTACTCCAGCCTACTTGCCTCAACCCAACGCATCTAGTCCCTGGATCAGAATTCCAAAATTTGAAAGTTGAAAAATTAGGGTTTCCTCATAAAACCCTAAGTTGCAGTTGCAGTTGCAATTGCAGTATCAGTTGCAGTTGCAGTGTCAGTTCGTTCATACTAGTTGCAACACCAGTTGTAGTGCCAACACCAGCTGCAGTACCCATTGCAGTGAAAGTTTTTTTGAAGAGCTAGGGCTGTTGTTAAATATTTTCCTAGTGCACCTTACCCTAGCAAGATACTATAAGAGGTATGCACTTACATATGGCTAAGATGTATCATTCTAAAGGGTACTTGCAGGAGAAAGGATCTTTTGACAATCATACATCCAGAAGGATCTAAGATCCAACACATTCAGAGGAATAATGTACCCATGTTTGATTATATTGATATGAATCTATTTGTTATGACATCATTATGAACATCTAGGTTGTATGTTGAAGTTATGACCATCATACTAACCCTTGGTCAAAAGTAAAGTCAAGGTATTAGAATGAGATTAGAGTTTATTCTCTAACTTAGATTTATGTCAAGAAAGAACTTGTCATATCGAGTGAACGAGACTTGGAAGAAAAAAAACACACTCATTCTTGAGGACAAGACTCCAGGTTCCAGGTTTGATTGATTAAGTTGATAAGATTCAAAGTTGCACATGACAAGTTTGATAACTACCTCATTACAAGTAAACACTATAGTTGAGGCAACATTATTTGAAAAATATTATACTTGGTAGTAGCATGTGAGCATATTGAGATAAATTCTTATTGTAATCATTTACCAGATACAACTAACATCTCCTCTAGGAGAAAATTCTTGTTTTGGTTCCAGATTACCATGGAGGAATAATTGATCAGAACAACAGAAGAGTGTTGTTCTCATTTCGTATTGTATTTCTTACTTTTGACCATTGTTTTAGGCAGATCACAAGTGATATCTTTAAAGGATCTACTATGACGATTGTTCTCGCTATTGCTTTATTATTATTTTAAAGAGTATTATTTTTGTTTGTTGTTCTTGTTCCGGGCAGGTCACAGGTGCCCTAAGGAAGCTATAGTGACGACTGCAGGCAGAAACATATTAGACGAGACATGAAGCAGATTATGTACATGATCGTATACATTCATGTACCAAAGAAGATGAAGAAGGATATATTTTTGAGATACAGAGTATCTCATATGGAGATTGATTGTAATGAGCATAAGGCTCCAAATATGATAGAATATTAAGTAGACTCGATCAATGGATAATGAAGCCACCTTGATAGGAAGCAGGATTCGTTTGAAGTCTGACTCAACTTTTTATATTAAAACTTGGTATTCAACACCAACTATATATTGTAGAGACTATGAAGTCCTTGTAGACTCAGAAGAAATCAAGAACAGAGTGAGCTTGATCTTAGAAAGGATCAAATGGGAAGATTCCCTTGTTTCAGTGACATAGAAAGAAGTCGGTTAGAAGGACTGGGATATGGATTTTTCTATGAGACTAGAAGGGAAGACAGTATTGACTTCTAAGATTGATCTAACAGATCAAAAATGTTGCAGAGAATAGTATAAAGATGTACAAAGATTGATTTGTGTCCAAAGGATTCTCCTAGCAAGAGGGAGAAGACTATGATGAGACACTTACTCCAGTAATCAAAGAAATAATTCCAATATTCGTAAAGACAACCAAAACAACCATGATTAAAAAAAAGTATGATATTCAGGGGGATCAATCCCTATATTTGAGATTGAGTTCCAGTTGATGCATTACATTAGTCAGGCCATGGAGACGTGACTACAATATCAGATAGACTTACCTCCATCAAAGAAGAAGAGCTAATTTCAATATTAGTTATTGATCCACTCTCAGTTTCAGATGAAGTTGTTTCTGTGATAAAGTAGAAGAGCTACTCTCAAAGTTCGACAACTACAATGATTCTCAGCTTCAGAGAAGCTGCAGGTGTAGAGTCCCAGTCCCATAAGAACAATTGTAGAGAGAGTAGAGGACATGCTCTCATACAGTGAGACAGATAGTGCTTTGCATAAATCACATAAAGCTAGCACATGATTGTGCAGATTAAGTTGCAACTGAACAAGTGTACCGGGTTGGTACAATGTGATGTGAAAATTTGGTTTGAAGTTGAAGATAGAAAGAATCATATCTGCAGGTTGAAGAAAGATCTGTATGGGTTGAAGTAAGCTCATAGAGCTTGATAGGCATAATTGACAGTTTCTTGATGAGCTTGGGTTTTACCAAGAGTAAAGTTGATTCTAACCTTTACTTCAAGGTTATGAATAATGATCCATTTATATTGCTACTGTATGTAGATGACTTATTCTTAACTGGAGAAGAAAACTCATAACATATTGTAAGAAGAAGCTTGCTGCATAGTTTGAGATGAAAGACCTAGGCCTAATGTAATATTTCTTAGGTCTTGAAGTTTGGTAGAGCCCAGAGAAGATCTTCCTTAACCAAGGGAAGTATGCAGTTGAAATACTGAAGAGGTTTGACATGTTGGAATGCAAAGCCATGAACACACCCATGGAAACAAAGTTGAAGCTCTTTGTTGATACTTTGTCTGAATTAGTTGATGCTAATTTGTACAAAAAGATTGTTGGTTCATTGATGTATCTGACGAATACCAGGCCATATATATGTTTTGTTGTGAACACCTTGAGTTAGTATCCGATAGAGCCCAGACGTGTTCACCTTGTTGCTGCAAAAAATGTGATGAGATACCTTAAGGGTATATTGGACTTTAGTCTATGTTGTACTGGAGATCATGACTTCGAACTGGTTGGTTATACTGATTCAGATTGGTCTGGAAGTGTTTCTAATAGAAAGAGCACTTCAAGATGTTGTTTCAGTCTTGGGTCAGCCATGACTTCATGGAAGAGCAGGAAGAAATCCATTATTGCTCTCAGCACAGAAGAAGCGGAATACATTGCTGCATGTTCTGCTAGTTGTGAAGTCATATGGCTTCAGAAGTTGTTGACAGGTCTATTCGATCTGGAGATGGAAGCCACCGTGATTCTATGTGATAACTAGAGTTGCATAAAGATGACGGAAAACCCTGTGTTCCGTGATAAGTCGAAGCACATAGAGATCTGGTATCACTACATTCGTGATATGGTGAAGAGAGGAGCTATAAAGCTCCAATATGTTGGCACATATGAGAAGGTTGCAGATGTGTTGACCAAGCCTCTATCTTGTGTGAAGTTTGAGCACTTTCGAGACAAGCTTGGTGTTGTCCCAAAGGACCTCCCTCGAAAGGGGGAGTGATGTTTATGATACTATGGTATCCTGACCAACAACAAGTAGCTCCGTTAGGATTTTATATCCTAGGGGATTAATCATCCCTGGGAAGATCTCGAAGGTCCGGTAAGGACGATTTGTCAGAGTACTTGTGCATGTATATGCCAGCTGTGGTCAGTAGTGGTAGCTCCGTTAGGATTTTATAATCCTAGGGAATCTTATGATTCCTGGGCAGATCTCGAAGGTCCTGTAAGGACAGTCTGTCAGAGTACCACATGGTAGCTCCGTTAGGATTTTACATCCTACAGAATCTTATGATTCCTCGGTAGATCCTGAAGGTCTAGTAAGGATGGTCTGTCAGAGTACCACAAAATGTCGTCGTTGCACCTGCCTCATTTTGTTTCTATATGATGATGATGTTGTTATCTCAGCCTTGTGCTAATGATGTTGTTGTTTCATCCTCCTACTGTTGTTGATAATGATGTATCAACCTCGTGTTGTTATTGATGATGTTGTATTAGCTGCGTGCTGTTGCTGATGATGTTGTACTAACCACATGCTACTAATGATGGTGTTGATGATGTTGTTGCTTTAGCATTATGTTAATTGATGTTGATGCAGATGATGATGATGATGTTATTTCCAGCTCCATGTTGTGAACGATGATATTATTGATGATGAGAAAAACTTCCGGTGATTTATAGATATTCCAGTCAATGTTCCAGATGTTGATGATGTTGTTCCCCCCACTCTCTCCTGATGATGTTGTAGAATACCCTTATTGTTAAGGGGGGGTGTTGAAATATTGTAACTATGAAAAATATTCTAATTATTATTGAGTTATTATCATGTAGATCAAATCCCCTTTTGTGGATTGATCATGTTGGGACTTATGTATGACCAAATCCCATTTTGTGGATTGGTCAAACCCTACTTAAATGGTGGTATTTGAGAAGTCGACCCCTAGGGCTAATTAAAGTGGTTTTAACCACTAATTGAAGAAGTCGGCCCTGCTTGGTGAAGAGACATAACCCTAGCACCCCTCAACTAGTATAAATAAGAGAGGAAGGCACCTCATTCACTCACTCACTCAAGTCACTCATCTAGTGCACAAGTTTTGGAGGTAGCTGCAGTTGCAAGAAGGAGAGAGAGGCACATTGATCAGTGTTGGATATTCTCTAGTGTTTTGGTCTTTAGTCTTGGCATTGTATTGACAATCTATATTAATGCATTTTTTGTTGGGTTTTCTCCTCCATGAGGGTTTCCCAAGAAAAAATGTTGTGTACCTTGTGATTGTGTTTCTCTCAGTGATCCTGCTTATGCTATTATTATCTAGTAAATTGAAAAGAACTTAATAGTAGCTCTAAATTTAACAGTGAGATCAGATCTACACTATATGGACATAAAGGCGAACTTACAACATGGTATGTCGCAGTAGAAATTTGAAGGTTATGAGTTGAGAGAGGATGGGATCATCATGTATAGATGCAGAGTCTATGTGCCAAATGATCAGGAGTTGAAGAGCCAGATATTATCAGAGATACATAAGGTTTCTTATGTGAGTCATCCATGTTACCAAAAAACAATTGTCGCAGTCAAGAAACAATACTTTTGGCCAGGTATGAAAAAGGAAGTTGTCGATTTTATTGCTAGATGTCTCAAATCTTAGAAGGTCAAGGTTGAGTACATACATCCAACTGGTTTGCTACAACCTTTGCCCATTCTTGAATGTGGGGAAATTTGTGACCATGGAATTCATAACTAAGTTTCCTAGCTTTGCTAAGCAACATGATTCTATTATGGTGGTAGTAGACAAGCTTATGAAAGCTTCCCATTTTATTCCAGTGAAGTCAGCGCACAAGGCAGTTGACATTGTTGAGATATACATACGAGAAGTTGCTAAACTACATGGTGTACCTTGTGATTGTGTTTCTCTCAATGATCATGCTTATGCTATTATTGTCTAGTAAATTGAAAAGAACTTAATAATATCTCTAAATTTAATAGTCAGATCAGATTTGCGCTATCTGGACATAAAGATGAACTTACAACACGGTATGTTGCAGTAGAATTTGAAGGTTATGAGTTGAGAGAGGATGGGATCCTCATGTATAGACACAGAGTCTATGTGCCAAATGATCAGGAGTTGAAGAGCCAGATATTGTCAGAGATGCATAAGGTTTCTTATGTGAGACATTCATGTTACCAAAAAACAATTGTCGTTGTCAAGAAACAATACTTTTGGCCAGGTATGAAAAAGGAAGTTGTCGATTTTATTGCTAGATGTCTCAAATGAGAAGGTCAAGGTTGAGCACATACATCCAACTGGTTTGCTACAACCTTTGCCCATTCCTGAATGTAAGGGGCAATTTGTGACCATGGAATTCATAACTAAGTTGCCTAGGACTACTAAGCAACATGATTCTATTATGGTGGTAGTAGACAAGCTTACAAAAGCTTCCCATTTTATTCTAGTGAAGTCAGCGCACAAGGCAGTTGACATTGTTGAGATATACATACGAGAAGTTGCTAAACTACATGGTGTACCTAAGACAATTGTGTCTGACAGAGATTCCAAGTTCACCTCGAACTTTGGAAACGACTATCCAAAGTATTTGGAACAAATATGAACTTTAGCACAACCTATCACCCTGAGTTATATGGACAAACAAAGAGACTAAACCGGGGGATTGAAGACATGCTGAGGATGTATGTGATGGATAAGCCATCAAAGACTACCTTCATTTGGTACAATTTGCTTACAACAATGGGTATCAAGCATCTTTAAAGATGAGCCCATTTGAAACACTTTATGGTAGAAAGTGCAACACACCAATGAGTTGGGAAAACCTAGCAGACCGTTCAGTAGTTGGGACAAATTTTCTCTAAGAAATGGAGTAGATGGTAAAGATAAGGTAGAATCTAAAGGTTTCCTAAGACAGGCAGAAAAGCTGCGCAGATAAAGGCAGAACCCAGAGAGAGTTTAAAGTGGGTGATCACGTGTTTTTGAAAGTGAAGGTCAGACATAGTTCCTTGAAGTTGGGAAAGTGTTCTAAGTTAGCAACGTGTTACCGTGGGCCATTTGAAATCCTTAAAAGGATTGGTCCCGCCGCTTATATGCTTGCATTTCCCACGTCCTTGTGTATTCAAAATGTTTCCACATGTCATTGCTTAAGAAGTACGTACCTGATGCTAATCATATTATTGATTGGAATGTGATTCATGTGGAGTCATAAGACAAATTTCAAGTTCGATCGGTTTGCATATTGGATCGAAAAATCAAGCAGCTCTGGAATCGAGCCATGGAGTTGATAAAGGTCCAATGGATCTGGTACAATCCCGAGGATGCAACCTGGGAGCGCGAGGATGCTATGCGGGTAAAGTATCCACATATTTTTGAAATTGTGTATGTACATGTGTATATGATGCACTGAGGACAATGCATAAATAAGGGGAAGGGGAATGTAATGTCCTTGATCCAGACCCTTTGTAATTGTACATATAGGTTGGTGAGCCGTTGTTACTAATTGTAAATGTAAATGTGCATTTAGGTTGGTGAGCTGTTGGCACTAATTTTTGGTGTTGCGCACACCTGAGTAGTGCACAGAGTATTGTATCAAAGACAGGGTGCACACATTTCATAGTGTTGCACGAACCTGGGCAATTGCACATGTTTCATAGGGTTGCATGCACTTGGGTAAGTGCGCGATAATGACCTGGGATTGCACACAGACCTGATTTATATATGTGTATATGTATTAAGGAAGGAGAGTTTGTGTGAGTATGAGATTGGTGAGACAGAACGCATATAGGCTAGTGCACCTATCCATGTAATTATACTCAGTTATTAATATAATATTACATCACTGCGCGTAGATAGACTTAGACAAAAAGAGATGGGGGGTGACTCCACTAGAAAAGGGAAAAATGGGTGAGATGTAAATCTTAGGGAATATTTTATAATATTTCCGGAAAAGTGTAATGTTAGATAATTGTTTTATCCTAAATTCTCGAGGGTAGGGGACATGCCACCAAGTGGCTTAAAGTTACTTCTGAAGGTGACAAGTGTCAAGTTGAAGGCATGCAATTATATTGCTGGCCTTAGTATATTTTGGGAATTATTGCATTATTATCCATTATTTGGAGGGGAGTCATGTTTTCCAGGCTCTCGCGAGCAGAAGGGGATCAAACTGTATTGTAAATTCGATTATTACCTTATCTGCACATAGAAGCTTGTAATGAGTTGTGGGGTTGTAATCATAGTTTACTGTTGAAGAGATAGGCTGTCAAGCATGTGAGCAGTCTCTATGGGTGAGAGACTGGTTGTTGAAAAATGGGTTTTCAGATCCGTGAGCATACTCTCCAGGAGAGAGTTTTGCTGAGAGTTGTTCCCTGGTGCGCTGAGAATTAGTCACAGGGCTTAGAGACTTCATGTCTGACCTGTTGTTGGTAACCCTGGAAGGGAAGTGGGGCAGCCAAGGGACCATTGATTAGAGAAGGGGTACACTGGGTGTGACAAGTGCATGGGGAATGAGAGATTGTGGGCTAGTTGCAGTAACGGGCACTTAGGACTGAGCAATTCTATTGAGTATTAGACCTTAGTCCGTCACTAGGAACCTTTTTGCCCTGATGGAGTTAGGCCCCAACTTGGGTGTGACCTGTTGCTAAAATCTTATGAGCAACAAAGTCTATGGCTGGGAGGAACATCTGAGTTATGCACACAATTGGTGACTTTCATAAAAAGTAAGTGTTCTTTATGTGTGTCTTGGTTATTTGTGCACATATTTTTCTATGCTTGATATGGATTAATTCTTGTATGTAGTCACATATAAGTAATTGTTGTTATTTTGTTTAATGTTGTTTGCACATGTAAGTATGGTGCTTATAGCCTGTATTTATAGTTGTACATGAGTATGTCAATTGATGATAGCCTTTCTTGTTAAGTTAATCTTGTGATTTTGGTTATGAGTCTTCAAGAAGAGGATTGGGTAGCTGGGTGCACAGGAGGATGGAATTTGTGTGTGTGTTCAAGGAAATAGACTCTGCGCACAATGAAATCAGAATTGACGCATGATGCCAAGATGGTTGTGCGCACAGTTGTGCTGTGTGATCAATATGTTGGGGCACACAATTATTGAGTTACTACTGCTGCTTAAGGTTGTGTTAAAAGGAGAATGTTGCTTCCGTTGTTATAAGTTATGTGGCATGACTCAAGTTTGGGTTGAGCGCATTACTTCAAGTGATATTGCGCGGATTTGTGTTTATAGTAGAATCTACGCAATGAAATTTTAGAGTAACATTGCTCAGTAGTATGCTAGTGATATTACAATTTGGTTGACTCAGAGCTACAAAAGTTGAGGTTGTATGATGTGTCTCAGCCTGGGGTGGCTGGGGATGTTACAAGATTCTAGGCTCAATCGTTTTCAAGAGCACATGGTTGATTTGGAACACTATGGAAGCGTTGGTCCATTGGAATTAGGAAGGTAGCAGGGCAAGTTAAGATTTAGCATGCAACCCCATTTGGAGATGGACGTTGTAGGGTTAATGCATTGCAAAGATGCCTCATTTATAAGCATGTAGGTTGAACAAGGAATGCATTTTCTTATGGGAAGATTTGTGGGATTCAACTTCACGTTCCTAAAAGAATTGGCGCCCTATGGCTCATGAGTATGGATTGATTTCCCCTACCCATTTATCAATCATGGAATTGAAAGGGTTCATCTTGAAGACATATTTTCAAAATGAAAATCAAGATGCTTGGGCCTTTTTGGAGGGATTGGGGATGGACCTTTGGTCACCCATCATAGTAGTATGATTCCAAACCATTGTATTTGGTATTGCATTGGCACATCCACTTCCTTGGGTTCTCAATGTGAGATGAATGTCCTTTGACATGGTAGATAGATGGGTTTGCAGAGTTCATAGTGGATGGTCCATTCAACTTTCCTATAAGCTCAAAGCTTTTTCTGGTTAATGTTGTATCAAGAAATTCCATCCAAGGCCTGTTTGGACAAGAGCGAGCTCTTTGAAAACATTTTCCCTATTTTCCATTGCTTGAAGATAGTCAAACACTATCAATACACTCAGAGTCGCTAGAGGTATTTATAGAATCAATATTTAATTTTTCTTCGAGGCAAGGTTCGTTAGGATGCTATGTTGTTTGGAAATTGTCGATCCCTAGTTCATTCTGTCTTCCCATGGATCTTGAGGATATCAATCTTATTCATTCTTTGGAATATCACGTGCAAATTTGTTTTTGAGTAATAAGCTAGTTCATTATCTATTTTTTATACTTTGTGGCGTGATGAGGTACATGCCATCAGAGCCTAGCTAAGGGCACATTGTTGATCAAGGATGCCCAATCTTTAGAGCCCCTACCTTCTTTTTATTCTGCTTTTGTTCTGGTCATATTCTGGAAGAGGTTATGATATTCATTGTATACACCCTTATTTTGATTTTCAGTTTGTAAATATTTTTCTGTGAATACAAGACATTTAAAAAAAAAACAGTGACAATTAATCATAGTTACAGTCACAATACATTCTCCTATGAAGTTCCCACAATCACT
>JASDQU010200451.1:6465-19170 GCA_032191745.1 Picea mariana
GATGCACGTTTCTCGCCGCCTCGGGTGACCTGGCTCGAATCTTTTTGTAAGCACACCGAAGGTTCTCAGACCGTGTGTCGCATCTGTCCTTAAAAAGTCTTTCTTTCCTGTGTTTGCTCAATCCCAATCTTCTTATTTTTCCATTGACGCCAAGCATCTGAAGTAGTAGAGCTCTGAGCATTACAGTGCCATTCTTGGCATTTTGGGCTGATTTGCGGTCAGATTTTTGTATCGCGAGCCGAGCAGACAGATCCAACCATGTCAGTGAAGGGATGTGTGACTCACAACCATTGCCACAAGCATGGCTCCTGGTGGGAAGAAGTGCCCTTCAGGAGATTTCTGCAGGTTCTGTTGGCGTTCCTCTTGATCGTGCTGTTCGTGATCCTCGTCGTCTTCTTGGCGCTGCATCCGCACAAGCCACGGTTCTACCTGCAAAACGCTACGGTCAGCGAGCTGAATGTGAGCGACGGATTGCTAACTTCCAGCCTGCAGTTCACCGTGGTGTCGCATAACCCGAATGACAGGATCGGTGTCCTCTACGACAGTCTGAGCACCTACGCCTCGTATATGGGTCAGCAGATCACGGCCGAGTGCCCGTTGCCCCCTTTCTACCAGGACAACAACGATATCAACGGCTTGACTCCCATTTTATACGGGAATTCCGTTCCCTTGGCTGCCGTCGTCTGTGAGCAACTGAATTACGAGAGGCAGAACGGGTTGCTGAGCTTGAGTCTGAGAATGGAGGGAACGATCCGCTGGAAGGTGGGCAGCTGGACATCTGGGCGTTATCATTTGAATGTCTATTGCTGGGCCATGCTGGGGATCAGCAATAACGGCATCGGAGGCCAAGTTCCTCTGCAGGCCGGCACCAGATGCCATGTGGAGGTCTGAGTTTTAGTTTGGAGGTTGAAGTCTATCAGAATTCCACGGTAGTTGAAACTCTCTGGTAGCCACTCTGTTTGTAGTTTTATTTGAATAGTTTGAACAATCCCTTCCCCACTCAATATTTCAACTGTATGCTCTGTTGTTCTTAGTGATTCTGTGGGGCTCTGGATCTGGTGTGGGGGAATGCCATCGTGATATTGAGCTCAGTAGTCCAAGTATTTTAACCCTCCCTTGCGATGGGAGTGTTGACCTCCACGTCACTTTGTATACGTGTTAAGCTTTTCATTTCCATTATACTTAGTTGGCCATGGATGGCCAAGTATAATGGTTTGTTATAATTGAATATAGTTGATTATGTTTGGTTTTGTTTGACTGATTATGCTGCACTATTATTGGTTATGGTTGAAGTTGGTTGAAGTTGGTTGATCATGTTTGAGTATAGTTGATCATGGGTGAAGATGTGATAACTATGTTGGTTGTGGTTGAGTATGGATTATATGGTTGACCATTTTTTACTATGGAAATCTCTGGTTGATCATAAAAATCTATGATTGAACAAGGTAGACCACATTTTACGATGATAAGCAATCATTTCAAACTGAAATTTCTACCTTAGAAGGTTGAATAAACTTTTACCAAAGAGAGTTGGTTCCCTCAATTTAGGAATTAGAGATGGGATTAGTTTGAATAAGATTTGTTTTCTAAATATAGATATGATCGTCGTCAAAATTGTATTGTTTAGGTTTGATTTTAGTCAAAATTAGGAGATTCCATCATCTTTAGCGTAGTATGATCAAGCAGCCTCATTGCACATAAAAATAACAACCTCAGCATTGTAAAAGATGATATGGGGAGCAACATAGCTTTGGAAGGAAACTGAATAAAGTTGCAGTCAATCATTGTTGTCATTCTCCCCTTCCAGTGATTCTTTGTCGAATGATCAATTGAATGGATGCTTTAATAATTCTATAATGAATGTACTCATGATAGTCAATTTGTTGTAGTTGTTCAGTCGCATAATGAATAATTTAAATAAACCATGTATATTGTGAAGTGTGAATGTTGAGGATTTTTTCCAGAGTTTAAGTTGTGCTAGGTAAATTGTGTTTTTCGTTAATGGATTGGGAAATCGTTGAGAAGTAGTGGATGGTATAAACCAATTAATCATTCCACCATCAAATTCAAGAGAAATCGATAGTCAAGGGACAACCAACGAATTTGTTCTAGTAAAGGGAGGCCTCATCAAAACAGTAAAGGGAGGCATCATCAAAACCATGAGTAAATTTTGTTGGTTTTTTGTTTGTGTTTTGCTACTCTTTTTTTTTTTTAAATGATCTGAGTACCATAGTTGTTGGAGGATGGTCATAGGTCTGTAGCTACCCAAAACAAGGAGTATAATCGTGATATGTAGCATTGAGGGAAAAATTGCACCAGTTTTTGTTTTGATTAACTATAGATTATGTTCCTTGCATGCAATCAACCTTCAAACCTGGGTTTTGTCATGGAATTTGAAGACAGATATTGTGGTCATATGTTTTCATTTTGGTTATAAGTATTGACATGGATTGCATTAAACAAAGGTAGCATTTTTAAAAGGTTTTTGTGCACCATTGATGAATTTTGCTGATGTTGAATTTAAAACTATTTAGTCTCAGATAACAAAAACTTTCTCTTACAAAGCCCTTTGGAAATTAGAAAAGGATATAGAGGTGTGAATATGAAACAATTTTCTCTTATGTCATATGTATGAAAGGTAAAGTTTTCCTGTCACAAAGCCCTTTGGAAATTAGAAAACGATATAGATGTGTGAATATGAAACAATTTTCTCTTATGTCATATGTATGAAAGGTAAAGTTTTCCTGTCACCTACACCATTTTTGGTATCAGAGTCGGAATCAATTCCTGTAAGAAGAAAGGAAAATTTAATTTGTTAGGGAATGACATTCAAAATCCATGGGAGAGGTCGAGATTGAGGAAGACTAGTCGCGGATGCAAAGTTACTTGAAGAGGTGAGAAGTCTTCAAGTGCGACTAGAAGCCATGGAAACTACTCAACAATGTGATGCTGAAATAGGAGATGTTAGTGTTAGATAAGAAGAACCAGCGGAAGAAGCATATCATGTTGAAGAAATTGTAGAGATAACATTGCTTATATCAGTCTTGAGGGCTGGTACTAGACCTAGAACATAAGTTCCTACGTATGAAGTTTGAATGTTGAGGATTTAATTGAGTGGGCGAGTGTTATGGAAAAATACCGATCCAGGTGGATATCGGTGGCCACCCACCTTTTCCAATTGGCTCAAAACAGTTTTCTAACAATTTTGGCAATTTACTATTTTTAGCAGTTTTAACTTTCAGGGCCATTTTGAGGGCCTAAATGAAGGTTTTTCGAGATCGAGCTTCTCAATGATAGGCAAAGGAATTATTGAGCCCCCAAAATTAATCTCCTTGACGATACCTTTCCAATGGGCTATCATACGCCTAAAACGGAGATCGTATGCAAAAGTTACGACGTCGGGAAGTTAATGTACTAACTTACCCAAACAGGGCCCACATGACTTTTGTCGCTTCATCTCCTAGGGTTAGGTTTTTGGATGTATAGGGTTTTTGGCATTCCTGTTTATTGTAAACAGGCCTTCAGAGACTCATTGTAATCATATTCTTGTGAATGGGCGCAACCGTCACATCTCTTCTCAGAGATAAGCCTCCACCATTCCAGCAAGCTTGTTTCCGCTGCATTTTACAGTTTCAGCTTATTTCCTTATTGAATAAAAAACTAGTTTTACTGTATCTCTATTATTTTGTGTTAAGTACTTGTTAATAATTTGTATTCACTTTGTTCTACTCATAAAATCTGGATTAGTGGTATGAGAGCGGTCTTCTCCTTGTCGTCTTAATGCATGTCCCCAACGAGGTCGAAGTACAAAGAGTTGGGTCTCGAGCTTGTTTCTCTTGAGGACAAAAGATCTCGCATGCCCAAGCGACCTCTCATGGCAGGAGAAAAGAAAGATGATGGGACAGGAGATCCTTTCAAATTGTTGATTGAGGAAGCCCTCATGCAACAAAGGAACGAGATGATGGATAGTTTCGTGCAAATCATTCGACGACTACCAACAGGCGACGCATCTTCTTCGAGCGACGTCGCCGCCCCCTTCAAGGTACAAATAAACTTTGATATTCCTATATTTGAAGGTCATATAGACACAGATGTTGTAGGCAAGTGGTTGAAACTACTAGAAGGGTATTTTTCTGCCCATAACTTTTCGAATAGAGAAAATATTACTTTTGCGCTCCTCAAAGCTGTTCCCCATGTCAAATATTGGTGGGAAACCTTCTGTGAGCAAAAGGAAACAGAGGAACCCTCATTATATACAGTTATGACCACCTGGGAATCCTCAAGGATGTTATTAAGGAACAATACTACCCTGTCGGAAGTTATGATGACTTGTATACCAAATGGACCACACTGCAGCAAGAAAGAGACCAAGCAGTGCCAGATTTCACAAATATCTTCCATACCTTGCGCACTAAGTTGGGTATCAAAGATTCAAAGTGAAATCTGGTGCTCAAGCATCGCGGTGCTCTACATAGATACATCTAGACCAAAATTGAATTTCTAGACATCTCATCCTTGGGCATGGCCTACCGATATGCCGTCAAAATCGAGCAGAAACTCAAACAAAAGACGCGACAATTTGGACCTGGGAACCTCTCACAACAAAAGCCAGGAAAGGGCAACCCCAACCCACAAAACAAAGGACGGAGCAAAGGTGGATAGTATCAATACAACCAGTCCAAGCTGCAAGCAAAGAAGGACATCGGAAAGATAAAGAAAGATACCGGGAAGTGGTGTGACTTCCATAAGAGCCCTTGGCATAACACTACTGACTTCTGCTCAAAGCAGTCGTTGGTGGCCGAGGTGAAAGCCTTTGAATCAGATGTAGGTTCTGACTCTGAGCCAGAACCAGAAAGGGGAAGATAGATCATTGACATGAAACTCAGTGCTACCATTGCTACCACCAAGCTCCAGCCTGGTGAACCAGACGAGCCAGAAGAAGGAGAGCACCTCTTCCATTCATAGATGTGGGTAAAAGGAACCCCGTTGCACTTCATTGTTGATAGCGATAGCCAGAAGAACCTCATCTCAGTAGAGGTCGTCAAGCGGTTGGCCATGTCGACAATACTGCACCCACAACCCTACACTATTGGATGGCTCTGCCAAGGAAGCGATCTCTGCCTCAGCCAACAGTGTCGATTGTCGTACGACATCAAGCCCTTCAAAGACGAGGTATTGTGTGATGTTTCTCCTCTCGAAGTTTGTGATGTTATTTTGGGACAACCTTATTTATGGAAACTTCATGTTGTATATGAGTCTAGGCCTCGTAGTGTTATTATTACTTTGAACAGGAATTTGTACAGGATACCGAAGGCAGTCCCACCTACTGCTATTTCCTTGATCTCTACTAAGAAATGCAGGAAGCTCATCTCGCAAATGGGGAAGTTTGTCTTCTTCGTGATTTGCTCTCAGAATAAGCGAAAGATCACAGCCACATCCAGGGTCTCTACAGCCGACCTCTCCACACAACAAAAGCAAGTAGACAAGGTCATGGAAGAATACTCAGATATCTTCTCCTCAGTTACCGGGGTACCTCTGCACTGCTAGTTCAAGCACCCCATCGATCAGAGCCCCGATGCACCACTGCCCAATGGGCCAGTCTATCATCACTCTTTGTTAGAGAATGAGGAGATCAAGCAACAGATCCAAGAACTGCTCCACAAGGGGCACATCCTTCCCAGCGCATCACCTTGCGGGAGCCCAATCATGCTGGTACAAAAGAAAGATGGAACCTGGAGACTCTGCATTGAGTACCAGGCTCTGAATAAAATTACAGTCAGAAACTAGTACCCGATTCCCTGAATCAACGACCTCCTTGATCAGCTCACGGGGGCCAAATACTTCAGTAAGATTGATCTAAAGTCGGGCTACCACCAGGTCCTGATAGAACAAAAAGATGTATGGAAGACCGCCTTCAAGTCAAAGGAAGGCCTTTTTGAATGGTTGGTCATGCCCTTTGGTTTGACAAATGAACCAACCAGTTTTATGAGGTTGATGGACGATATCCTGTGACCATTCGCCAATAATTTTGTAGTGGTGTATCTGGATGACATTCTCATTTACAGCAAGACTTGGGCTGAACACTTGTATCATATTCAACAAGTTCTGCACACCCTGCGACATCACATGCTATATGCCAACTTGGGAAAATGCTCCTTCGACATGGACATGGTCCATTACCTGAGCTACATCGTTGATCAACATGGCATACATGTGGATCTAACCAAGATCCAAGTTATTCGTGATTGGCCAGCCCCAACCACACTCACTGAGCTTCAGAGATTCTTGGGCCTTTCCAATTTCTACCGCAGGTTCATGTTGGGATTCTCCCATATTGCATGGGCCCTCAGCCAAATAACCAGGGGTGGTGGTAAGGTCAAATTTGTGTGGGGCCAGTCCCAACAACAAGTGTTCGATGATTTGAAGTAGCGCTTGTGCTCAGCCCCAATACTTTCACTCCTAGAACTGCAACAACCCTTTGAGATCAAGACAAATGCTTCAGATTATGTTGTGGGCATCGTTCTCACTCAACACGACCACCCCGTGGCCTATCATAGTGAGACATTATCAGATGTTGTCCGTAAGTACCCTACTTATGACAAAGAAATGTACTCTATTGTGCAAGCCTGCCGCTAGTGGAGACATTACATTCTTGGGAAGGAGACAGTCATCCACACTGATCATAAGCCACTATAGTTCATGCAGACACAGGGAAAATTGCAGAATGACCGCCATCAAAAGTGGTCCACATACTTGCAAAAATTCCACCTCAACATCAAGTATAAAACAGGAAGCACCAGTCACGTCGTTGATTGCCTCAAAAAACTGCCAGTCGCAGCACTCACCACGGTGCTAGACTCTTGCATCCATGAGACCTCTAGATGGCCCCAACTCTATGATACAGACCTGGACTTCGCCACCACCTACCAAATGTTGAGAGAAAATGCAGTTGTCGATAATTTTCATCTTCAGGATGGATTGTTGTGTCTTCTGGGCCATATCTGTGATCCATCAAGAGAGCGAGTGAAGATGATCTGGGAAGCCCACTACAATCGGGTGGCAGAACACTTCGACATTGAAAAGATAGAGGCGATGCTACAGAAACATTTCTACTGGCCGAAACTTTGACAGGAGGTCAGCAAGTATATCAGGTCTTGCACTGCCTGCGCGATTGCGAAACCGACCACTAAGAAACAGGGCCTGTACACCCCTCTTCCTACTCCTGAAAAACCACGGGAATCCATCTCAATGGACTACATGTCAGGCCTCCTGTCCATCAAGTAGGGAAACAACTGTGTTTTTGTGGTAGTTGATCACTTCTCTAAGATGGCGATTTTGGTTGCCTGCAAGAAGAACATCACAGCAGAGGCCACTGCTAAGCTCTTATTTGAATGAGTCTGGGTATATTTTGGAATCCCAAAAACCATTGTCTCAGATCGGGATAGTCGATTTCTCAGCACATTCTGGTCGAGCCTCTGGTCAGTACTGAAACCAAGCTCACCAAATCCATGACCTTCCACCCTCAGACAGATGGACAAACCGAGGTCGTAAATCAAATGATTATGCATATCCGTCGCATGTATAATTCACATCACCCTCACACATGGGATGAGAGCCTTCCCTATGTCCAACATAGCTACAACCGAGCCCTGCATAGCTCAATAGGCCACAGCCCCTTCTAGGTGGGGTTGGGATTCCAACCACTGGGTCCCATAGATGTTGCACTTCCCCTTGCGATCACCTCAACCGACTCATCTCCTGCTCCAACCGAAGCTGGCAAAGCCACCCGATTCATTGAGAGGATCCAGCAAATCCGCCAACAGGTTCAAGATATCCTACATAAATCCAATGACAAGTACAAACAGTGCCATGATCAACATCGGGTGCCACACAAGTTTCAGGTGGGCGACAAAGTTTGGTTGCACTTGTAGAAAGAACGCCTTACTCTGTTATGGGCTGTACACCATCACCAAGGTTGTGGGGGATAATGCTTTTTAGCTCAACATTCCTCCTTTCCTTGGCCTGCACTCAGTGTTCAACGTGGATCTCCTTCACCCTTATTTCCCACCATTATTGGACACCTCAGAAGTAGCAGAACAACTGACACCAATAGAGCTCAACCCTGACTGCATACAAAAATCATCCAACAATCAAATTGTGGACACACAGATCAAGGGAACTCGACATCAAAGGATCCAGCTTTATCGAGTTGTCAAAGCAAGGCAGCTCCTGGACCAAGGAAAGTGGCTCACCCGGGGCCAAATTCAGCAGAAATTTCCTCATCTGATGGGGGACCTCAACGCAATGAAGACCATTTCTTCCTAAGGAGGAAGGATTTATCCAAGTGGATATCATTGGCCACCCACCTTTTCTAACTGTCTCAAAACAATTTTCTGGCAATTTTGGCAATTTACTATTTTTAGCAGTTTTAACTTCCCAAGCCATTTTGAGGGCCTAAATGAAGGTTTTTTGGTATTGAGATTCTCAAGGATATCCAAAGGAATGATTGATCCCCCAAAATTAATCTCCTCAATGATACCTTTCCAACAAGCTATCATACGCCTAAAACATAGATCATATGCAAAAGTTACGACCCCGGGAAGTTAATGTACGAACTTACCCAAACTGGGCCCACATGAATTTTGACACTTCATCTCCTAGGGTTAGGTTTTTGGATGTCTAGGGTTTTTGGCATTCCTGTTTATTGTAAAAATGCGTTCAGAGCCTCATTGTAATCATATTCTTGTGAATGAGTGCAGTCGTCACATCTCTTCTCAGAGATAAGCCACCACCATTCTAGCAAGCTTATTTCCGTTTCATTTTACAGTTTCATCTTATTTCCTTATTGAATAGAAAACCAGTTTTACTGTATCTCTATTATTTTGTGTTAAGTACCTGTTAATAATCTGTATTCATTTCGTTTCGCTCATAAAATCCGGATCAAATACTTATAATATGAAGAAGTTGTTGAAGAGAAGATCGTCAAATTTGCAGTGACCAGACTAAGAGGTCATGCATCCCTTTGGTGGGATAGCATGCAAGATAAGAGGAAGAATAAAGGCAAGACAAAGATTACAAACTAGAACCGGATGGTGGTGAAGCTAAAATGTAATATTTTCCCCAAAGACTATCATCTTTCTTTGTTTAAGAAAATGCAAAATTTAAAGAAGAGGTTATTTTCTGTTAGAGAGTACACCGAAGAGTTTTATAAAGTAAATATTAGAGTTGGATATGTGTTGACGGGTGAAATTGACCGTCCGTCAACTGGGAGAGTGGAACCGGTCCGGGGTTGTCTAAATAACCCAAGCCGTTTGGAATGGACCAATTCGAACAATAATGAGAATCGAATAAGTATCAGATCTGGTTTGAAAGATAAAAATAGTTAACCCATTTATCAATCATATTTACTCGTAACTAATTTAACTCATACCATTGACTTTATTCGAAAATTGAAATATCAACAACAGTCTATTTTTAAAACTATTAACAACTTGTCTCACTAACAGAGCATTGAACTAAATTTGAACAATCATATCTATTCGATGATCCATAGAATCAAAACCCAATCCAATCGAATCTTAAACTATAACGAAAATCACCACAAAAATTATATACAACAAAGCACGCTTATGTAACAGAGCAGGTGAAGTATGTATACAGAGTGTAATATAAATGAGTGAAAAATTACCATCACAGTTGCTGAGACTATGTCAATTTTGAATTGACAATTGCTGTAGCAGACTCGACATTTTTGAACAGGATTGAACCAGTAGTTCGTTGCTTCTTGTCGTTGGGTTGCACCTTTGCATTCTGACCAGTGAGCTTTTCCACTTGGTTTTCCAAACTGTGAATTTTGGATTGCAACCTTGGGACATCCAGGTAATATCTTTCCAACCACAACCCACATTGATCGCAAGGTGGAGCAATAGGTTGAGCAGTCGAGGGTTTCGAAAATTCACCGAGGGTTCCATGAGGTGGTTCAATGCCATGGAAGTCAGGGTTATCCCGTAGACAAGGAGGTAAATTTTTAACAAAATCATAAGCAGGTTTGCCACACAAGCCTTCGGAGTAAAGATACTCTTCGGCGAGAAAACGTTCAATGTCTGAATCAGAGTCTTCGCTGACCACGATAGGCTCTGATTTGGCAGGGGGTTTAGGTTTATTCCTCACCATGTGAGAAATTAACCTTGCATTTTCTTGTCTCTAGCATTAGCACCAGTCCTTGCTTTAGTCTTTTTGGTTGTAGGCTTAGCAAATGCGGCCTGTTTAGTCACAGCCATAGGCACACTCGTAGGTGACTCGGGTTTAGGTTTGGGTAGAAAAATGTCATAAGGCACAGGAGGAGCAGGCTGGGTTTCGGTCACCATGGGCTTATCGACCTGTGGAGGGTTAGACTCTTCAAAGCCATTACGGCTGAAAAAATCATGCCACGAATCACGACGTAACCCCAATTCATAAACCAATATCATTTTAATCAACCCCAAATGGAAGAGGCTAGTATCAGCTTGGCTACGCTTGTACCTTTTAGCCATTTTGAACAAACTTCGATGCAGGTAGTGGGGCATACTTAGTTCGAAACCCATAAAACCATCAATAAATGCAGGTGAAACAAGAAAATGAACCTGTACCTGCCTTCACAAGTAATGAATTGCTTGATAATCATCAGGAGATCATACCAGCGGGGTTTCAACATTTTTGCAGGCAAACCTCTGTCGCATGAGTTCACTGTGTGAGATTGGAACAGTAATGTCCATGGAACATCATCTACCTTGCAACTTTTCAACCATTTTTGTCCCGAGACAGGCAGGCTGGTTGCCAAGCTGAGGAATTGTTCAGTGATTTCAAGCTGGACATCTCCAACTTTGGCTTAGTAGCCATCGAACGATAACGCAAATTGCCAAGCCACAGTGATGTTGTAACCATCAAATTTCCTTATGAAAGCAAGCCACCCGAATTCTTCCAGGTCGCTATACGCGCCATCAAACATCAACAGTGCTTGGCACCCGTTGGGCTTGGCCCTCACGACAGGAGCCATTGCTTCTGTGCATGGTGGGGTTTGGACCGAACAAACAATGCACAGGGTAAAAAACGATAGGGTTTAACAACTTCAGCGCTCAAAGAGGCAGGAATTAACTGCATGTGTGCGAAGGTGGTGGGATTACCACCGCCATGCAATGTATTAATGACTGTGTACAATGCTGTTCCATCCAAAATCATAATCATTTAAACCAAATGTTACGGCCAACCAAATAGGTGTACAAACATATCAATGTGCCATTCATCCGAAATAGAACCAACACCATATGTTATAATCATGCGAGAAATTAACCTTGCATTTTTCTTGTCTCTAGCATTAGCACCAGTCCTTGCTTTAGTCTTTTTGGTTGTAGGCTTAGCAAATGCGGCCTGTTTAGTCACAGCCATAGGCACACTCGTAGGTGACTCGAGTTTAGGTTTGGGTAGCAAAATGTCATAAGGCACAGGGGGAGCAGGCTGGGTTTCGGTGACCATGGGCTTATCGACCTGTGGAGGGTTAGACTCTTCAAAGCCATTACGGCTGAGAAAATCATGCCACGAATCACGATGTAACCCCAATTCATAAACCAATATCATTTTAATCAACCCCAAATGGAAGAGGCTGGTATCATCTTGGCTACGCTTGTACCTTTTAGCCATTTTGAACAAAATTCGATGCAGGTAGTGGGGCATACTTAGTTCGAAACCCATAAAACCATCAATAAACACAGGTGAAACAAGAAAATGAACCCGTACCTGCCTTCACAAGTAACGAATTGCTTGATAATCATCAGGAGATCATACCAGCGGGGTTTCAACATTTTTGCAAGCAAACCTCTGTCGCATGAGTTCATTGTGCGAGATTGGAACAGTAATGTCCATGGAGCATCATCTACCTTGCAACTTTTCGACCATTTTTGTCCCGAGACAGGCAGGCTGGTTGCCAAGCTGAGGAACTGTTCAGTGATTTCAAGCTGGACATCTCCAACTTTGGCTTGGCAGCCATCGAACGATAACGCAAATTGTCGAGCCACAGTGATGTTGTAACCATCAAATTTCCTTATGAAAGCAAGCCACCCGAATTCTTCCAGGTCGCTATACGCGCCATCAAACATCAACAGTGCTTGGCACCCGTTGGGCTCGACCCTCACGACAGGAGCCATTGCTTCTGTGCATGGTGGGGTTTGGACTGAACAAACAATGCACAGGGTAAAAAACGATAGGGTTTAACAACTTCAGCGCTCAAAGAGGCAGGAATTAACTGCATGCGTGCGAAGGTGGTGGGATTACCAACACCATGCAATGTATTAATGACTGTGTACAATGTTGTTCCATCCAAAATCATAATCGTTTAAACCAAATGTTATGGCCAACCAAATAGGTGTACATACATATCAATGTGCCATTCATCCGAAATAGAACCAACACCATATGTTATAATCATGTGCCAAGTGTTAAGTTTAATCCAACATGAAATCCAACATTAACCAACGATCTGTCGTGTCAATCAAATGTTTTAAACCCATGTTCATTCAATCATGCCAATGCATAGTTTAAAACTATGATCGATCAATGTAATATCAAACTTACAAAACAATGTACCGAGCAAGGGTTCAAACCATAAAATCGAAAATCCAAAAGGTTGATCAATGCGCCTTTGCAAAACTCAAACCATTGCCATTTTATATG